>JAXCHB010000313.1:0-117567 GCA_036926305.1 Uropetala carovei | reverse complement strand
CCCCCTTGAAACCCCCAATATGAGCAAAGACCAGATGACATCGCCGTGCTTTGCATAGAATTGAAAATATGAGCAAAGACCAGATTGAACATCGCCGTGCATTGCATAGAATTGAAAATATGAGCAAAGACCAGATTGAACATCGCCGTGCTTTGCATAGAATTGAAAATATGAGCAAAGACCAGATTGAACATCGCCGTGCTTTGCATAGAATTGAAAATATGAGCAAAGACCAGATTGAACAACGCCGTGCATTGCATAGAATTGAAAATATGAGCAAAGACCAGATTGAACATCGCCGTGCTTTGCATAGAGATTGAAAATATGAGCAAAGACCAGATTGAACATCGCCGTGCTTTGCATAGAATTGAAAATATGAGCAAAGACCAGATTGAACATCGCCGTGCATTGCATAGAATTGAAAATATGAGCAAAGACCAGATTGAACATCGCCGTGCTTTGCATAGAATTGAAAATATGAGCAAAGACCAGATTGAACATCGCCGTGCTTTGCATAGAATTGAAAATATGAGCAAAGACCAGATTGAACATCGCCGTGCATTGCATAGAATTGAAAATATGAGCAAAGACCAGATTGAACATCGCCGTGCATTGCATAGAATTGAAAATATGAGCAAAGACCAGATTGAACATCGCCGTGCATTGCATAGAATTGAAAATATGAGCAAAGACCAGATTGAACATCGCCGTGCTTTGCATAGAATTGAAAATATGAGCAAAGACCAGATTGAACATCGCCGTGCTTTGCATAGAATTGAAAATATGAGCAAAGACCAGATTGAACATCGCCGTGCTTTGCATAGAATTGAAAATATGAGCAAAGACCAGATTGAACATCGCCGTGCTTTGCATAGAATTGAAAATATGAGCAAAGACCAGATTGAACATCGCCGTGCATTGCATAGAATTGAAAATATGAGCAAAGACCAGATTGAACATCGCCGTGCTTTGCATAGAATTGAAAATATGAGCAAAGACCAGATTGAACATCGCCGTGCTTTGCATAGAATTGAAAATATGAGCAAAGACCAGATTGAACATCGCCGTGCATTGCATAGAATTGAAAATATGAGCAAAGACCAGATTGAACATCGCCGTGCTTTGCATAGAATTGAAAATATGAGCAAAGACCAGATTGAACATCGCCGTGCTTTGCATAGAATTGAAAATATGAGCAAAGACCAGATTGAACAACGCCGTGCATTGCATAGAATTGAAAATATGAGCAAAGACCAGATTGAACATCGCCGTGCTTTGCATAGAATTGAAAATATGAGCAAAGACCAGATTGAACATCGCCGTGCTTTGCATAGAATTGAAAATATGAGCAAAGACCAGATTGAACATCGCCGTGCTTTGCATAGAATTGAAAATATGAGCAAAGACCAGATTGAACAACGCCGTGCTTTGCATAGAATTGAAAATATGAGCAAAGACCAGATTGAACAACGCCGTGCTTTGCATAGAATTGAAAATATGAGCAAAGACCAGATTGAACATCGCCGTGCTTTGCATAGAATTGAAAATATGAGCAAAGACCAGATTGAACATCGCCGTGCTTTGCATAGAATTGAAAATATGAGCAAAGACCAGATTGAACATCGCCGTGCATTGCATAGAATTGAAAATATGAGCAAAGACCAGATTGAACATCGCCGTGCTTTGCATAGAATTGAAAATATGAGCAAAGACCAGATTGAACATCGCCGTGCTTTGCATAGAATTGAAAATATGAGCAAAGACCAGATTGAACATCGCCGTGCATTGCATAGAATTGAAAATATGAGCAAAGACCAGATTGAACATCGCCGTGCTTTGCATAGAATTGAAAATATGAGCAAAGACCAGATTGAACATCGCCGTGCTTTGCATAGAATTGAAAATATGAGCAAAGACCAGATTGAACATCGCCGTGCTTTGCATAGAATTGAAAATATGAGCAAAGACCAGATTGAACATCGCCGTGCTTTGCATAGAATTGAAAATATGAGCAAAGACCAGATTGAACATCGCCGTGCTTTGCATAGAATTGAAAATATGAGCAAAGACCAGATTGAACATCGCCGTGCTTTGCATAGAATTGAAAATATGAGCAAAGACCAGATTGAACATCGCCGTGCTTTGCATAGAATTGAAAATATGAGCAAAGACCAGATTGAACATCGCCGTGCTTTGCATAGAATTGAAAATATGAGCAAAGACCAGATTGAACATCGCCGTGCTTTGCATAGAATTAAAATATGAGCAAAGACCCAGATTGAACATCGCCGTGCTTTGCATAGAATTGAAAATATGAGCAAAGACCAGATTGAACATCGCCGTGCTTTGCATAGAATTGAAAATATGAGCAAAGACCAGATTGAACATCGCCGTGCTTTGCATAGAATTGAAAATATGAGCAAAGACCAGATTGAACATCGCCGTGCTTTGCATAGAATTGAAAATATGAGCAAAGACCAGATTGAACATCGCCGTGCTTTGCATAGAATTGAAAATATGAGCAAAGACCAGATTGAACATCGCCGTGCTTTGCATAGAATTGAAAATATGAGCAAAGACCAGATTGAACATCGCCGTGCTTTGCATAGAATTGAAAATATGAGCAAAGACCAGATTGAACATCGCCGTGCATTGCATAGAATTGAAAATATGAGCAAAGACCAGATTGAACAACGCCGTGCTTTGCATAGAATTGAAAATATGAGCAAAGACCAGATTGAACATCGCCGTGCTTTGCATAGAATTGAAAATATGAGCAAAGACCAGATTGAACATCGCCGTGCATTGCATAGAATTGAAAATATGAGCAAAGACCAGATTGAACATCGCCGTGCATTGCATAGAATTGAAAATATGAGCAAAGACCAGATTGAACATCGCCGTGCTTTGCATAGAATTGAAAATATGAGCAAAGACCAGATTGAACATCGCCGTGCTTTGCATAGAATTGAAAATATGAGCAAAGACCAGATTGAACAACGCCGTGCATTGCATAGAATTGAAAATATGAGCAAAGACCAGATTGAACATCGCCGTGCATTGCATAGAATTGAAAATATGAGCAAAGACCAGATTGAACATCGCCGTGCTTTGCATAGAATTGAAAATATGAGCAAAGACCAGATTGAACATCGCCGTGCATTGCATAGAATTGAAAATATGAGCAAAGACCAGATTGAACATCGCCGTGCTTTGCATAGAATTGAAAATATGAGCAAAGACCAGATTGAACATCGCCGTGCTTTGCATAGAATTGAAAATATGAGCACAGACCAGATTGAACAACGCCGTGCTTTGCATAGAATTGAAAATATGAGCAAAGACCAGATTGAACATCGCCGTGCTTTGCATAGAATTGAAAATATGAGCAAAGACCAGATTGAACATCGCCGTGCATTGCATAGAATTGAAAATATGAGCAAAGACCAGATTGAACATCGCCGTGCATTGCATAGAATTGAAAATATGAGCAAAGACCAGATTGAACATCGCCGTGCTTTGCATAGAATTGAAAATATGAGCAAAGACCAGATTGAACATCGCCGTGCTTTGCATAGAATTGAAAATATGAGCAAAGACCAGATTGAACATCGCCGTGCATTGCATAGAATTGAAAATATGAGCAAAGACCAGATTGAACATCGCCGTGCATTGCATAGAATTGAAAATATGAGCAAAGACCAGATTGAACATCGCCGTGCTTTGCATAGAATTGAAAATATGAGCAAAGACCAGATTGAACATCGCCGTGCTTTGCATAGAATTGAAAATATGAGCAAAGACCAGATTGAACATCGCCGTGCTTTGCATAGAATTGAAAATATGAGCAAAGACCAGATTGAACATCGCCGTGCTTTGCATAGAATTGAAAATATGAGCAAAGACCAGATTGAACAACGCCGTGCATTGCATAGAATTGAAAATATGAGCAAAGACCAGATTGAACATCGCCGTGCATTGCATAGAATTGAAAATATGAGCAAAGACCAGATTGAACATCGCCGTGCTTTGCATAGAATTGAAAATATGAGCAAAGACCAGATTGAACATCGCCGTGCTTTGCATAGAATTGAAAATATGAGCACAGACCAGATTGAACAACGCCGTGCTTTGCATAGAATTGAAAATATGAGCAAAGACCAGATTGAACATCGCCGTGCTTTGCATAGAATTGAAAATATGAGCAAAGACCAGATTGAACATCGCCGTGCATTGCATAGAATTGAAAATATGAGCAAAGACCAGATTGAACATCGCCGTGCATTGCATAGAATTGAAAATATGAGCAAAGACCAGATTGAACATCGCCGTGCTTTGCATAGAATTGAAAATATGAGCAAAGACCAGATTGAACATCGCCGTGCTTTGCATAGAATTGAAAATATGAGCAAAGACCAGATTGAACATCGCCGTGCATTGCATAGAATTGAAAATATGAGCAAAGACCAGATTGAACATCGCCGTGCATTGCATAGAATTGAAAATATGAGCAAAGACCAGATTGAACATCGCCGTGCTTTGCATAGAATTGAAAATATGAGCAAAGACCAGATTGAACATCGCCGTGCTTTGCATAGAATTGAAAATATGAGCAAAGACCAGATTGAACATCGCCGTGCTTTGCATAGAATTGAAAATATGAGCAAAGACCAGATTGAACATCGCCGTGCTTTGCATAGAATTGAAAATATGAGCAAAGACCAGATTGAACATCGCCGTGCTTTGCATAGAATTGAAAATATGAGCAAAGACCAGATTGAACATCGCCGTGCATTGCATAGAATTGAAAATATGAGCAAAGACCAGATTGAACATCGCCGTGCTTTGTATAGAATTGAAAATATGAGCAAAGACCAGATTGAACATCGCCGTGCTTTGCATAGAATTGAAAATATGAGCACAGACCAGATTGAACAACGCCGTGCTTTGCATAGAATTGAAAATATGAGCAAAGACCAGATTGAACATCGCCGTGCTTTGCATAGAATTGAAAATATGAGCAAAGACCAGATTGAACATCGCCGTGCATTGCATAGAATTGAAAATATGAGCAAAGACCAGATTGAACATCGCCGTGCATTGCATAGAATTGAAAATATGAGCAAAGACCAGATTGAACATCGCCGTGCTTTGCATAGAATTGAAAATATGAGCAAAGACCAGATTGAACATCGCCGTGCTTTGCATAGAATTGAAAATATGAGCAAAGACCAGATTGAACATCGCCGTGCATTGCATAGAATTGAAAATATGAGCAAAGACCAGATTGAACATCGCCGTGCATTGCATAGAATTGAAAATATGAGCAAAGACCAGATTGAACATCGCCGTGCTTTGCATAGAATTGAAAATATGAGCAAAGACCAGATTGAACATCGCCGTGCTTTGCATAGAATTGAAAATATGAGCAAAGACCAGATTGAACATCGCCGTGCTTTGCATAGAATTGAAAATATGAGCAAAGACCAGATTGAACATCGCCGTGCTTTGCATAGAATTGAAAATATGAGCAAAGACCAGATTGAACATCGCCGTGCTTTGCATAATTTACTTGAGGGGTTTATGACGTTTTTAGACGAAATCACATCAGGTGAAGTATTTGGTGAAATACTCGGTTACGTAAAATTTCAGAAAAGAGGTTTACCACACGCCCATTGCATTTTTATTTTACAACCAAGAAACAAATTAATTACTCCAGAAATTACCTACACCTGAGATAATTTGTGACGGTTTTGATGCCGCGACTTCTGCAGATAGTGACAGTACGGATAATACAATGATTCAATACCAGCCTGAGTATTTAGCAACTTTAATTCCAACTGGATTCCCTCCTCAACAACTGAAATTAAAGATCGGTGCAGTAGTTATATTACTTAGAAATATTTGTATTAACACAATTTTGTCGCATTCTGATGTTACGTCCCCTACAGTTTCTGTGATTCCGGTTTAATTTAGTCGAGATTTCGTGACTTTTAATCATTTGAGGGTTGCATTCCACTCTACACTTTTGAACATCCTCCCCCTCAATATTAAGGATTATAAAACCATTTTACCCTAGAACGGCGGATGGGACAATTTTGTCCCAAAATGAGTTACTACTTTGTTTCACATTCTCTGTGATATTATTCTTATGCAGGCGGCTTTGTAACATTGTTGTAGACTATGGCATGCCCTTCCCCTCCTCCCCTCTCATATTTCGCCAGTCCAACTTCTAGCCCCACCCTTCCCCCCTCCCACCTTCCACTTGCTCCCGCAGTGTGATGCAGGTTAGAACGTGTTCCTGCAGCACTGTTTGCGAGCTAATTTACTTGAGCGTTTCAGTTGAGTACGGTGCAACGCTACATTCTACAGCATGCTAAAGTATGCAATTAGTAATGTAGAGACTACAACGTTCATAAAAATTGAACCTAGTACTGCGACTGTACGACTTTGTCGTATAGGACATGTTTGTCCCGTCCGCCGTTCTAGGGGGTACGCCATGTTCAGACGTTCTTGTGTTAAGGATGGACTTTGTAATGGCAGCCGACTTATTGTTCGTAGAATAGAGAAACGTATTCTTTACTGTGAGATATTAACAGGAGACCACAAAGGAGAAATAATTTCTATTCCTCGAATAAAATTATTTACAAAATACGATACAGAACTAGCATTCATTTTGCACAGAACTCAGTTCCCTGTTCGTCTAGCATTTGCTATGACAATTAATAAAGCCCAGGGACAAAGTTTCGGAAAAGTCGGTTTATATATAGACCAATTTTTGGACATGGTCAACTGTATGTAGCTATATCCAGAGCAAAGTCACGTCAAGGTGTGAAAATACAAATTACTGGAAGTGGTAATAGAGCGGATAATAAAATAATAAAAAATGTATTTTATAATGAAGTGTTAAATTAAATATCATTTAAATAAATTATTTTTGTTAATTTATTATTAGAGAGCAACTGTATATTCCGTATAAAATACTTATATTCATTTAAACACATATTCCCTTTAAATTAATGTAAATCCAATATGTACTACATGGTAGAAACGAAAAAAACAGCACGCAAAGGAGAGGGCGCTTGCCCCCTGGTGTGTGTGTGTGTGTATATATATATATACACACCGCAAAATAACTACCCTTAACCATTACCTTATTATCACAATCAGATAACTTTTGCCATAGTTTCATTTCACATGGTAATTGTTTCTCCTTGCTTTCTAGGAGGATGTTTCCTACGTTCCAAGTTCGTCTTTATGGTTTGGATCCCCTAGCAGATTACATTCTAATGATGGACTTCGTTCCTGTGGACGACAAGCGATACAGATACGCCTTTCACAGGTGAGAAAATTCGTGCAAATAGCCAAATCGACGCCTTATTACAAATAATAATTTCCAGATAATATAAATCTAAATTTGCAACTTTATAGCATAATCCTGAACTATATGTTATTTCCAGTCGATAGACACCTATATTCCCTGTGATACATGATGATTTCTGCCACCCTCCCCCCACGTTCGCAATCTAAATTTACTAAGTTATTGCATAATCTTCAACTACATGTTATTTCCTGCCGATAGACACTTATATTGCTTGTGATTCATTAGGATTTCTCCCACCCTCCCTCCTTACTCCCCCTACCCCCACCTTCATGTTCTAAATTTGCTAATTGATTGCATTTTAGTACACTATTATAAACATATCAAACGACCATTAACACCAACTTTAGATCAGAATGCAACACGTTCAATTGCTTATACATCTGTTGGTTAACATTATCCTTTCAATTGTTTATACTACTGGTGTCACCATTTTCCGTTCAAAGTTTATATAGCTGTTGGAACAATTTACCCGTTCGCTAATATTTAAATCTGTATTAATTCTTTATACTAGCTGTAGTGTTTTTCGCATTTTCGGCATCGTGTACTTTCGGCGTCGTGTTCTTCGGCATCGTGTCTTTCGGTATCGTGTCCGCGCACGGATCAGAAGATATTCCTATTTTGATGGAAATATTGCTAAATGCTGCTTTTTCACGGTGGCAAGACGAAAAGTTTGGAAAGAGTGGCAGGAAAAGTAGCGATAGCAATATTTTGCCACTGATAAAGGCGGTTGTTATGTCTCTGAAGATTTATAATTCTAAAAATCTAGTTCTTCATCTGCCATATCGTCCCGATTTATACGCTCTCCTTATTCCCACGTGGCAGTTCCAGCTGGGTGGTGGCCGGGAAAGCTGACCCAGTGTCCCCTCCAAGGATCCACGTCCACCCTGACTCGCCGGCGAAGGGAGGCCAGTGGATGAAGCAAGTCGTCTCATTCGACAAACTCAAGCTCACTAACAATCAACTGGACGACAACGGACACGTAAGTACTTAAATCCCCGCTCGACGGGATGGGGGGGGGGGGAGGGGGGAGAGAGAAGCACCTATGCCGCACCAGCGCTCTCACCCGATCGCCGTCGCCCGCCTCGTTAAGCAGGCGCCGTCGGAGGGGGACAGTCAATAAAGGACCTCAATCTTCCTTTTTTATGTTTTTCTTTGAGAGTTCCTCTCCTGGCAGCGCCCGCCTCCCCCGTGCCTCCGACGCCCTCTTCGAACCGATTTAGTCCGTTAGCCGGTGTGGGACGCCTTTCATCGGGGCACTCAATAACGAGGAGAAGGAAAGAGGAAGGGAAGGAGAGAGAGAAAACTAAACCGCCCCCCTCCCTTACGACGTGAAATTCCCCAAATTCAGTCCAAAGAGAAGAATGGTTTTTCGTAGCGTGCAGGAGAGCAACACAGCGTGCGTCTTCCGAGGTTCACTCGGCAGAAAAAAATATAGTAACATCTCCTCGCTTGGAATAACATCGCACGGGCGATGCGCAACTATTTTAAGCTAATTTTCCAAGGCACACGAAAAGGGTAACGTATACAAATGGGACAGAAGCGGTTTACGCACTCTGGCAAGCTATTCTGAAATTATATATACGACTTCAAAATTGAAGTTTTTTCGTTGAAAAAAATTAAAGTTCATTTAATTATAGTTTGAATTTGGTTTAATTATTAGCGATATGGTAAGGCTTCATAAACGTAATCTTGATTGAAGATCCAAAAATAAAATGGTAACAAGCCAGCGACAACTTAACGAGTTGGCAAATAATGCCAGGGAGCGTTTTTTAGGGGAATAAATTGTTTTGCGTCGAAATAAATATAGAAAATAGTCTTCGGCGAAGTGACGCGTGGTTAGACTTATGAATAGGTTGAATAAATAAAGTAAAGGGCAGTTAAAACGAGAAACGCGGGTTCGCAAAGTCCAAGGAAATTAAGCGCAGAAAAATTGCTCGCGTCTGAAAGAGATACTAGGCAAGGGGTCGTGATTTAGGCTTATGTAAACTTTAATCGCTATTTCTCCTGCATTTCTTTATAAAATTAGATGTGGAGATCCTGAGCGAAGAACCCATTAATTTAAATATTTACAACGGAAGAATAGACCCACAATTATTTTAAAAGTTCAATGGTTTTAAGAAAACGAGCGGCTTAACTTTCATATCACATACATCATTCGTTAGATTAAAATTACTTACAAAACTTACGTTTTATGTGATAAATTTATCATTCGTAACTAACAGAAAATTATCGCACGTGATAAAATCAGGTTTGTTAAACGAAACCGAACCTAAAGAATAGTTTCGGTTCGGAACGAAACTATATATTTTCTCTTGCCATTTAGTTTCGGTTCTCAACGAAACTGTATGTTCCGTGATGGGTTTAGTTCCGTTCCGGAACGGAATTGTTTAGTCGGAACGAAATATTTCGTTCCGGTACGGTTCCTTTTCTTGAATGGGTTCGGGTTCAAGTTGAGAGTTATTGGGAGATACGTTCAGTAGTTTCGTTCCGAGCAAACTGCACCATTATTCTGGTCGTGGGGCGGAGAAGAGAGCGAGCTACTCGCGAAGCCTTAGGGGTTTAATTAGGTTTAATTTTATTCTTCTAATGTAAGCCGTTTTAACACATTCAATATATTCTTGGTTTTTTAGATCCATCCCCAATGGCCAACCGAAATTTCACTATTTTTAAAAATATCCTTTTCCCGGAAAAATTCGCACTAAATGCAAACTAACCGATGAGCAAACTGACATAAATTAAACTGAGGAGTCAATGTGCGAAGCCGTCGCTTCACGGTACGGTTATTACGGAGCGGGAGATGCGTCGACTACACGTCGACGCCGGTCGTCTGCGCGTGGTGGCAACCGTCGACGGCGGCATTGAATGTGTTAATGATATGGCGATTTTTCCGTGTATGTACACTAGGGTGGTCCTTATTTTTCGAACTCTGAATTTATTTCGGGACGCCTCCTAAATTTGTTCCATTTGGTTAGAAAATAAATTGTGTTAAATATTTTTACAATCGGATAACGGGAAAACGTGCCGCATCGCACTTGAACTTTATATATTTCATCATTTTTTGTGGTATTTGGGTCATTCCTAGCGAAAACGGAGCAATTCCAATTTTGGATTCTAACGGATTGTTTTGATATTATTACCAACACTTTATTAGACATTTTTGGTGATGTGTCTCGAATATTCATATCATCTGCCCAGTAGTTGCCAAGATCCGGCCCGGAAAGTGAGCGCGTGCCATGCAAGTCGCAGCGTGCCGCGGCGCAACTGCTCAAATCTGTCAAATTCGCTGCCTCTTATCTCGTAAAGTATTTCGCCAGTAGTTTCCAAAAACACAACTTATTATCGTTTTTGGCAGTTCTTTAAGGTTATTTACTTCAAAAAAAAATATTTAACACAATTTATTTTCTGACCAAATGGAACAAATTTAGGGGGCGTCCCGGAAGAAATAAAAAAAAATTTTTTTTGCCTATAGCTAAGGACCACCCTAATGTACACCCATTTTTCGTCAGGGAGAAAAACAACTCCGTACGAGGTCGGCGTTCACTACTCACTGCGCACTCTACATCTTCCCGGTGGTGATATTAGGAACTAAGATCCCCCTCCTCTCCCCGACCTCCCCTCTCGCATTCCCCCCTCGCCCTCTCCTCTCGCCGTTAGACGCGAGTAAAAACCATTGAAAACTGGCTGGAACCAAAGCTGGATCGGTGTAGAAGGAGCCGGAACGAAACTATTTCATGTGCGAACCCGATCCAGAACGGTTCAGTATCGTTCCATCGGCATTTCGTTCATCCACTTTCGTTCCGGTTCCACTGTCGTTCCACGACTTTGGTTCCTTTTTCGGTTTGGTTCCTGTGAACCGTTCCTTGAACTGAAACCTATCTGGAACCGTTCCTTTTCAGTGGTTTCGCTTAACAACCCTGGCTAAAATCAGCAATGTTTTGTCATTTCCAATAATTGCCTACATTTAATATGATTTCATTTAAAAAAGCATTAACTTACTGAATAAAGGTGGCATTTCTTGACTCCTATTTTAACGGACGGAAATTTTGCGTGTGTGTGCACAGAATTAAATACAACCACATTAATACACACGCACACAAACGCAAGGACACGCCAACAGCGTCATTTTATTCTCTTCCATATTTGTCATTCCAGTTACGTCGATTTCATAATTCATAATTCTCGGTCCCATTCGCACCGTAAAAACGCCATTCCACACAAGTTAATCTTCGGGGCAAATATCTAAGATATCTATCGTACGGTAAATAGTCAAGCGAGCCGCGGCGGCACGTTTTTCGGGGGGAGCGGCATCTCTTTCCTCGTGCGTGCGTGCGTGCGTATGAGGGTGGAGGAGAGGGGGCGAAGGGCTTGTTTCGGGTGGGTTGGGCCGAGAATTCCGGCGGTGCCCGAGTCCCTCTCCCTCCCTCCCTCTCTTCCGCCAAAGGACCGCCCATGTCCATCCTCACCTCTCCACCTCCGAGATCTCCGGTTGGGAGGGAGCGAAGGAGGGCGGCGTTATTTTGGCTCCTCTCTCCGAGACGAGTTTATGTGGGCGACGCATAATACGACCGACCCACCCTCCTATTAATACCCACGACCCTCACTCCACTCCCTCCCTCTCTTCCTTCTTCCTCGCGACCTTTCGACACCTCCCTAGATTCTCTCCCCCTTTTTTTTATTCCCTCCCTCTCGTGCCCAGTTCCCTTCTCCCCCTATGTTTCTAATCCCATCCTTTCGCCCTATTCCTGCTTTCGTCTTTCTCTCCAGTGCAAAGGATAATGCGTTTTGTATTTACGAGCTGAAACTACTCCTTCGCTTCATTACTTTATACGAGATTGGGTATATTCCGCCATTTTGTTTGCTGTAATTATATGCTCTATTTATAAAATAACCTTGTTCATCGTTAGAATTTAAATCCCAACTACAGTGTCGTTTCTATTGGGCGAAATAATGGAGTATGTGAGTGAGAAAGGAGTACATTTCAAAAACACGATTGGAACTTTCATGGAGGAATCCGTAATTCTCGCTCAAACTAGTTTCGGAAATAAAAAATAAGAGATTAGTCTAACCATTCGAAAGTTTTCACTGAAATAAAAGTTTTAGTTTTCACATTTTCAGCAAAAAGGGACGATTTGAGAAACAGATTTACCATCTTATAAGTCATGGCAAACCGTCATTCAACTGCTACAATTTAAAAATAAGTTTAAAAAAACCGTTTACGTTAATTAAATTTGGAGGATCGATATGGTAACATGCCATTTTTAAGCCACTAGTATTCTTAAAAGAAATCGAAAAAAAGAAAATCTTATCAAAAGATACGAAACTCTGACAAGTTTGTCTAAAATATATCAACATTCGAATTAAAGATACTGATCGTTTTTCTCTTACTGCTAAGTAACGTTATAGATTCATTATCTGAATTTATTCAGAGTCTGCTTAATATGAAATGCATTTATAAACTGACATGCGTAAAGAAAGTTTGTTCTTATCACGTCATAACGCAAAGTGATATTTTCTAAAGGCAGTTGACATTTATACCTGCGATTGCATACACCTAAAATACCGATCTCCAGGGTTAGATAATAAAGCCGCTGATTTATAAAAAAAATTCAAAGTATAAATTTCTGTTGACTCGTTAGAAAATAGAAGGAATTTCTCCGTTAACATTCGCGAATATTGAAAAACATATCAGCATTAAGGCATCCTTTTTACGGCGGGCAAGAATTTTTAATTATTACTCTCGAAACGGCTGAAATGATGTCTGACTATAATGCCTGCGAAATATTAATAACTGAAGTTATTTTACATACCGCGCTACGAAAGACTTACAACGTACCGGAACAAGTACTTAAGAGGACTTTGCTCCGATCGCCCTTTGGAAGCGCTTTTGCGCAGCTCCCGGATTTCATCTCATTTTAAATGTAATCGTCTATTTGCTTAATCAGACGCCTGCGTGTCGCATTACCTCGGGCATTTCAGTTGGCAATGCCGCCTCTCTCCCTAACACCTTCCCTCACCTCAGAACCTCTTTGGGGATTGTGCAATCTCCTCCATTCCCCTCCTCTTTGCCTCCCTCCATCCATTCTCTCCCTCTCTCCCTTCGGCTCCGCCGATTTCCGTAATGGCCGCCATAGGTACTGGATGCGCCTCGCCGAGGACGCGTACTCAGCAGATGCTAGGCGCTGACGACGGAATGGACTCAAGTTGATGACTGCGAAGAAATCAACGCCGCTTTACGTACCTCGTGGACTAGGAAAAACGAGCGCCAAGTTTTACAGAGGAAAAAACTAATTCCGTTCACTCAGCACATTGGCAAATACGGCGCTAAGGCAATGATTCCATTACGTACGGTGGTGCGCATAAAATTCTAACCTTGTAAAATTAAATCTAAACTGGAGGAGAGTGTATGCTACAGATTTTATTTACAGGCTTTCGAGGTGAATGGGTTTTTTCTTTTTCGAGGACATCGTGGTAATCGAAGTAACTTTCAAAGATTTAGGTGTGGCATTATATGGGTTATAATGAGCACAAATGAGATTTTCCTCCGAGTTAGAAGCTGCGATTGGTGCCAAAACAATCCATCTGTTTACGAAACAAAAATTAAACATTTGCATCGAAATATATGAGGTGTAGAGCAAACGTGGTAGAATAAAATTTCTCTGCGAAACAATATTAAAGCAAAATGTGCCAATAGTAATCTCAAGATACTAGTAATAAATCAGTCTAAAAGCGATGACGTTTTTAACGTTTACCCTTTAAAGCCCTCGATGTTGAGGTGAAATCCGAAAGTGAACTTGAGGAAGAAGGCAGAGGATATCGTGGGGGGGGGGAGAGGAGTCTGTTTTCCCACTAGATCAGCCTCGTTTCCACGCACCACCCCCCCCATCCTTCCTTCTTACTATCCCAATCGTTAAGTTCAACAGGAAATACGCGTCCCATAGATCCAACGAAAAAGCTACAATCCGTGCCGATCAACCCCTCTCTCCATTCCATTCTCTCCATCTGGGATTTCTGTTTCCGTCCTGACCTCGCTACTCTCTCTCCCCCCCCTCCTCCTCTCTCTCTTTGCTCTCTCCCACTCCCTTTCTCTCCTTCCTCTCTCATTCCATTTCTCTCTATCACTCCCTCTCTCATCCACTCCCTACCTCCTCTCTCTCTCATTCCCTTTTTCCTCTCTTTCTTCCATTCCCTCTCTCTCCTTCCTCTTCCTCTCCCTCTCCCACTCCCTCTCTCTCTCCCACTCTCTCCTTCCTCTCTCATTCCATTTCTCTCCTCCGATAAGACTCCTCCATTTTTTCCTATCTTCCCACAATGCCTTTACACTCACAAGGAGAGGCCATATAACATTAATATTGAAATTCGTAAAACCCTTTTAGGAGGTGAAACTAGTAGTTATAGCCCAATGTGTAGGGTGAATGCCTAGTAATTATAATTATAATTAGATGGGCAAGGGTTCGATCCCGGTTGTAAGCATTTTTTTTCATAATCAGAAATAATCTGAACATGTATTTTAACTAGTAAAATTGTATTATTATTAAGTTTTTATTGTATTTTTATTTGTTTTCTATTTTTCGTATATTTTTTTTGTCTTTTTTCATGTACTTTTTTGTACTTGATTTATTTGCATTTACCACATATAATTATAACATTATAATTATAAATAAATAACATAATTTAGAATGTTATAATCATTATTTGATTGTTTAATAAAATATTAATTCTTTAATACGAAATTTATGACATATTTATTGTAAACAATTACTATTTATATAAATAAATACTGTTGGTATTATAGTAAAGTTGTTGAGTTGCTAGTATAATAAAGTAGATCCGTGTGCAGTCCCAGGTAGTTTAAAGGTATTCGTTTGGATTCAGCATTCTGGTGGAAGCAAGCATTCACAATCAGCAAAGTACAGCATAGTATTATGATGGCTGCTAATAATCATTCAATTGCAACAAACAGTGATGCTGCTGATAGCGAATATGTTCCTGTCATCATATCAGCATATAAGAAGGAAGACATCACCAATGGTTTGCAAGTCTGCACAAGGAATTTGTAAAAATTAAAAATCATTGAAAACGCTCCAAATGGAAACATCAATGAAAAAGCGTTGCTTTTAGGTGAAAAAATGACGGAGGCCATTGTTGCAGTTTTGAAGAATTATCATTTCGAAGAAGAGGAGGAATTGTATCTCTTTACGGAAACTGATCACGGGAATTACGTGGAATCATCTCCAGAGAATATGTCTTCGAGTTCGCAATCTGATACATCTGACCATGAAGAAAGCGATTACCAACTAGACAGCAAGAAAAGAAGATATGATCTTGTGCCTTTGGATCTTAAAATTAAAATTTTAACTATGGCGAGGGAGCATCCAACGTGTCACTGCAGAGGCATGGAGGAACTACCCTCAAAAGCAAATCGGACCTCGTTGGGTGGAAAAAGGACGTCGAGAGAGGAGGAAATCATCTAGATAAGTACGAGATGATCAACAAATGGACGTACGACCGTTTTGCAGAAGCTCGAGAAGAGAAGAAACCCGTGACGACGAGGAATCTTCAGGAACGGGCAACTGCAGCAGCTCTTCAGCATAAATCCGAAGACTTCCATTTTCGGGCCTCCTTTGGATGGGTCAAGAATTTTAAAAAGCAATACGGAATCCGTCAACGCAAAGCCACGCGGTAAATAAAATCTAAAAACTGCCTTTCGTTAACTGAAGTGTTAGAAGTAGCAGCCGCATTCCAAAGTCACACATCGAAGTTAATTGCAAAGTGTGATGCAGATTTTGTTATTAACACCGACCAGATGGACTGTGAATACAGAGTAAATGTCAACCAAACACTTTCTCACAAGGGAGAAAAAGCAACGGAGGTGTTTATTGGCGATTTAAATAAAGTAACCCACTCCTACACAGCCCAGTAATCAATAACTGCTTCAGGAAAGTTGCTTCTGAAAGTATTTTTGTGTATGCAGGAGACAAAAGGGAACCTGGGCTCTAAAGTACCAGTTCAGGTGAAACATCAGGAACAAGAATATGGAAATGTCTACGTGACTGCATCAAAGTCGGGCAAATTATCAAAAGATCACGTCAATTTATTTGTATAGAACATACTTAAATCGTACGTAGGCAAAAAAAAATGTTTACTGATTCTTGATTCTTGGGGGGGACAAACAGATCCAACACCATTCAACACACGTTTCACTGATAAAACAAGCAAACGCACATGTACAGTGGAAATTATTCCACCACACTGCACACCTTTTTTTCTTCCGCCAAGTGAAATTACTGATAAGGAAATTTCAAAATTCCACACATCTCTTACATGAAAATCTTCAAATAAATAAAAGAGAAGATGCTATTAAAATGCATTCTCTGATTCATTATCTGTTGGGGGCTCCAGTAGACATGCTAATGTATGCGCGGTTTTCTTCAAATCTGATTTCCACAAAGAATGTATTTGTAAACGTCAACCAGGTGTGCTCTCCGAATGACCTACGTAAACAAAAATGCAGATGTGAAAAAGCAGCATTTATAAAATGTTCAAGGTGCAAAGAAACTTTATGTTTCCCTTATTTTTTTGAATTGTATCATTCAAAATATTGTAATCCTGTAGAAGTAAGTGAAATAGAAGAGTAACACTCCGATCGGAATTGACCATAGTTATTGCAAGTTATAATTATATGTGGTAAATGCAAAAATACCAAGTATCAAAAAGTACGTGAAAAAAGTCAAAGAAAAAATAATCACAAAAATACGCGAATGAAAACTAAAAATACGATAAAAACATAATAATAATACAATTTTACTAGTTAAAATACATAATTTCTGATTATGAAAAAAAATGCTGACAGCCGGGATCGAACCCTGGCCCATCTAATTTCATCTAATTACTGGGCATTCACTCTACACATTGGCCTATCACCCCTGTTACCATTATTGTTAATGTTGTTGGTATATGACGCATCCATGCTTAAACCTGATTTTTAAATTGTTAATATCTTTTAAAGAAATGCCCATTGGCAAAAACGCCGAGAGATATATTTCATATTTTAGTTCTAGTTTCACCTCCTAAAAGGGTTTTACGAATTTCAGTATTAATGTTATGGCCTCTCCTTTTCAGTGCAAAAAGAATGTAGTAATGCGTTTCACGCGTAAATTGTTTTAAATACTCTGACAAAAACCACAGATTAAAAAAAATTTCTATTCAAAATAAAACATATCAGGTCATTGAAATGGTTATTTAAGTGGAGTAGAACAACGATTAAGGTAGCAAGTAACTAAATAAAGGAAACTTTGACTAAGCAAGGCGTTAGCAGTTTACATTTTTTCCATTTGCGTAATGAATGGCAATTGTTCTCAGGGAATACATTTTTCTCTGCGTTTCGGCTGTTTTCAAGGGACGTTTCGAGATTGTCTCTAGAAAACGATGGCGTTCTCTCTCCCCCTCCCCTCTTCCCCCTCCCTCAGGCGCATTGTCCCCTCTCACTCTTACTCTTCATTGCTTCCCATACACCTCCTCCTCACCCTCCCTCTTCTTTTATCGTTTCCGCACTCATGGGACAAATTTTCCGTTCCCGCATTGCATGTAGGGAGGGAACGTGAGGGGTAGAGAGAGACGCTCCCGACTAATGCCCGCGTCGACACATTTATTCTCCTACGGTTGAACCGTTGGGCGCGCCTGCTACGCCTCTTCTCCGACCTCCCTCCATAAGAGTGAATTCTCACTCCCTTTCTCCATAGGAGTGAATTCTCCCTCCTCTCCCCCTTCGGAATCACGAGAGATATCCTGGCTTCCACATCCATCTGAAGCATTCGACGCGCAAGAAGAAGATCGATCCCCGCCTAAGTTTTATCCATCCATCCATTCCACGTCCCTCTCCCTCTCTATCTCCCTCTCTATCTCCCTCTCTATCTCCCTGCACTTCCATTCCTCCTCCTCCTCGCTCTTTTTCCATCTCCCTCCGCCAGAATAAATTCCAGCACAAGTGGTACAAGTTCCTCGCTCCTTTTTCTCTCCTTTGCACTAACACGAACTCTCTGTCCGATGCCTTTTTAAGCAGAGATTTATACAAAGTGGGAAATAATGTTCAGTAAGAATCAGAGGAATATTATAAAAATGATGTTGGTGGAAGATTGTTTTAATAAACTTATGCTAAATTGATGGACCAATGAATTTTCAGGCAGTAAAATAATCTTGTTTATGATTTCAAAGTAATATTTTTACCTTAATTGTTTTGTTTTCATTTGTTTTGAAAATGATAATTTCGTGAATTAATATTTTTATTTAAAATTCTTCGTCGTCAAAATTCTGAGCGGAGAAATTTAAATGTTATAGACAGACAAACGACTTTATTTAGGGCGAAATTGAGGCTGTGAAGTCCCTTCTTACATTTAACCCTTTCGTCAGGATTGAGAATTATATACAAGTTAAATTACAGACTTTAACATACATATTGACTACAAATTTTGTTAGTTGACAAAGAGAATTACCATAGAATGATGCTAGTTTTGTGGGTTGGAAAAAAACTGTGTAATCACTTCTTTTAGCACCGAAAAAGTCCCACTGCGGAAAAACACCTACGAAGAGGAGGGAGGTGTAAAAAAACCGCGAAAAATCCCTAAACAGATACAGAAGAAAAAAATATTAATAGATAAAAGCTAAGGATTTGAATACCAACAGATAAGAGGAAAGAAATAACATAGACATACATAGAACGTGAAAAAAATACATAAATATACAAAGCGGAGATATCCAACGGGTTCTAGATTTTCAACAAACGATACTGACGGAATACATGCAGTATTAATGCGGAATAATTTCAGAGTGGGTTTTTGATCATATTATTCATTATAAACTTTGATTATTATTATTTATTCAGAAATTCAATATCAATATTAAGCGCAATAGATTTGCAATTATTCTTACAGGTAAAACCATCGGCAGTAGTGTGTGTGCTACAACAAATAAAATATCATAATAGACAGATGTTTCATTTTTAACTGCAAATTTCAAACCCTTAGCTAGTTTCTCTCAGCAGCACTGTAAAATCGAGCGGGAAAGTACAGGAAAATGTATACCTGAGTTTCAATTCTTGGTATGCCTGTGGCATATTCGCCACATGTGGTGAGTAGCGACCGAATTAGAGGTCACTGGTTTAAAGGTTCATCCATGAGATGGAAATAAACAGCATTCAATACCGAATAATTTTAACGCGATACCGTTATAATTGCTATTTATCGTGTATCCCGCATAATGAAAAATACTACATAACCATCAAATATAAAACCATTGCTTCGTAAAAACGCCATCGAGATGACTAGTAAAGTGATATAACTCGACGCTACAGAAGCACGTCAATATAATGCATAAATTAATTCAAAACGCGGGTGTCTCTGTCATAAGACGGTGAAAGATTTAACAGGTATTTTTAGTTACTCCAAAAAACACGTGCAACTTTTTATAAGAAACAAATTTCTCTCTATCATTCACGTGAGCGACTTGGAAATTCGATGTGGTATCTAAATGAAATAGGAATGATTCCTTCGGATTCTCCTCAATTCAAAATTAAAATTGGTTTTTATCAACTGATCCAATAGACGGAGTCAGCGAGTGAAATGATAATGCGTTTAATCAGATTCAAGTTTAATCGGAAATTTTTCCCTCCTGCAATTTATCTATCATCGGCCCGCTATCGCTTCGTCGGGAGGCGATTCGCGGGAGAGGGGAGGCGATTCCGCTCGCAGCTGTCAAAATAAGCTACAACGTCGCTCTTTTTTCGCGTTATTTCGGAAAGTATTTTTGTTTAAAATAACACAAGATGGAGGCATTAATGCGGTAAGTTTAAACGCAAATACTTTCCGAAATCAATTAATAACGGACTCGTGACAGCGATTAAGCGACGTAGTGTGAAAGACTACAGACTGGTCCATCGAAGAACCTTCCTTGGATTGGAATGAATCCTCTCTCTCTCGTTTGTCCTTAGATCATCCTCAACTCCATGCACCGCTACCAGCCGCGCTTTCACGTGGTGCACCTAACCCCGAAGACGGAAGATGCCAGCCAGACCGAGAACTTCAAGACTTTCGCATTCCCGGAGACGAGGTTCACGGCCGTAACGGCGTACCAGAACCACAGGGTGAGTGGAAGGGCGAAAAGGGAGAAGAGCACGCGAAAGGGGTCGAAAATCGACGTATGTCTTTAGCTAAGCTTAGGAAAAGTTAAAACTGATGATTTTTAGAAAAATGTCTCAGAGCGATTGAGTCGGTGGAAAAGATTAGTTAACAGGGTTCGCGGAAATTCGAAGGAGATCAGAAGCGGCAGTAGGTACACGACCGGATAATTAACTGATCAAGTTATGCGTTTCGACATTAGAAAGGATGACAGGTAAACTTTTCCTATTATAACACATCGTTATGATATAACATTAAGAATACTGATAGTATCTAATATATACTTGGCGATAAAAGTAAAGCACGAATATTTTGTTACGTGGAGCAGGTTTTATGCCGTAGATTAAACGACTGTTAAGCTCACACAAAACTATAAATACTAATGAAAACATCGGTTTTCTGCTCTTTAGCAGCTGAGAAACAATTCATGCATGCATAGTCAATGGCCTTCTTTTATCACATCGAAGTATTTGGCATATTTGCTATGAAGTACGGAAGAACGGTACAAATATGTGATATTATTATTTACGAAAATTTTAATAACGAAAAGAAAGCAAAATCAGATTATAGTTGGAAACCATATGACTAACGGCATACTTCTTATTGCCATCAGACGGTCAAAAAACTTAGATGTATATTTCGACTATAAAGCAGCAGTCATTGGCGACAATTCAATGATTGCAAGATTATAACTCTTAATCTTTGAAGACGAAAATGAATAACTAAAATATATTGATGCGATCAGTTACTTTCATGTCGCAGACGACGCTATGTTCAATTTATGTAAAAATTATTGAATTGGTTACTTCCCTTTGATTTTTTCTACACAGAAAACTAAAACTTAGGTCGGCAAAGTTTTTATACATCTTCGGATCGATGAGTGCGTGAAACGGTCGATAAAAATCCTTTACTTTCTTTTTCTCGAGAAATTCTACCATTTACTTGCGTTCTTTGTTTATCACTCGATTTCTAAGCTGACGGGATATTCGGGTGCATAGGCTTGGAGTGTAAGTATTTCACGCGGGTCGAATTCCTGCGCCACCCGATCGCTTCTTCAAAAGAAATCGAACTTCCGGCGTCCATCAAAGGAAACCACGCTCTCTCTGCCCTCCTTTCGCGAATACCGAGAACTCTCGAGTTTACAAACAAGCGACGAACGATATAGGATAATTTGCGAGGATTCGGGAATATCCTTTCAGCCTCTGCGCTACCCTCGCCACTCCCCGCCCTTCGAAGAGGGTTGGGTTGGTGGGCGAAAGCGTTTCCTGGAAGAAGATTAAAAAGTACATCAGACGCCTCTCTCTCTGCTCCTCTTTTCTGTAATTAAAATGGTCACCGATGCGAATAAAACAGTATGTGCTGATATGCTCTTCCTAATAATTTTTGTGAAAAAGCTCCGATTCAAATTCCAGGTAATTTGATATATGATAATTTGAGATAATATTTCTACTTAGAAGGAAATATTCAAAAGGAATATACCATCAGTTTTACAATTTTTGAAAACACTTAATTATTTAATTTTTTCCAGATAACGCAACTGAAGATTGCAAGTAACCCATTCGCCAAAGGCTTTAGAGACTGTGATCCAGATGACTGGTGAGTTGCATTTTTTCTTGCAAAAAAACTTTTAATCCTAACCGCTCATTGAAAGTCAGCGTGCGTGCGTGCGTGCGTGGACGAGCTCAAGTTCCGAAGTTTTCAAGGATATCTTAAATGGGATCGTTTCCGTCACAAAGAGTTCACGTCAGTGTCAAAATAAGGATTAACATCAATCTGAATTTCTCAGAGCCAATTTATATAACGTATTTTCATATCAATATTTACTTCTATGATACAAATCGTTAAGCAAAATAATCGGCTCAAACTCGTGTGTAGATTTCATCTTAAAGTGTGAAAATAGATGTTTAGATAGGTTTAAATTAGCAGAAAAAATTACATATATCAGCAACGATTATCCATAAATGTAAAATATTATCACTCTGGAATATTTTAAAATCTTAAGTGTACTTTTAAATTAAATGTGAATAACTATATTAATAAAATCAGTGGATATATAGTGTATGAGGAATAGATGAGAAAAATTAACATTTTAAAATTAACGAGACACTAAACTTACCAAATTTGACCATTATAAAATAAACAGAAATAAATGTCATGTTGACGAATACACGCTCGACTTCATCTTTCATTTGATTCAATGGCAGTGACTATTGTTCTAATCTATACCAATATTGAGGATTCTCATCATGTAATTGCCTTACTAAATCATCAACGGATATCTGAAATATAAATGTCAGAAAAAGCGTCATGAAAAGTTTTGCGAAAGCAGAATAAAAATAATGGAAGAGTGAAAGGGAGGGAGCAGAGGAGGAGGAGGGAGAGGAGGAGAAAGGAGGAAATGGGGGAGGGCAGGAAAGAAAGAAAGAAAGAGAAAGGGGAGGAATAAATAAAAAAGGGAGCTAGAAGAGGAGGATTTGATGGGAGAGAGAGGGGGAGTTGTTATATGTGAGAGAGGGTAAGAAAAAAGACGTTTAAGTATTGAGAAAAGAGAGCGCAAAGAGAGAGAGAGAGAGAGAAAGGGAGAAGGTGTGGGGTTGATGGATAAGGAGTTGACGAAAGAAGACGGATGAAGGCGGCGGCGGCGTCTGGGCAAGGTGGAGGAGTAGAGGAAAGGGAGTGGAGAGAGAGAGAGGAAGAGGGGGGAAGAGAGGGGAAGGGGATAAAAACGAGCCGAGGACAGGTCACGGGTGGGCAGGAAATAGAAAGGGAGGGCGGGAAGGGCAAGGGCCTCGGGAGGGAAGAAGGGGGAGAAAGTGTGTGGGATGAGAGGGAAAGTACGGCCAAGGGGAATCGGAGGTTGGATTTAGAAGTTAAAGTGCACATACGCTCTAATATGATTTAAACATATAAAGTTATCTTAAAGCTAATTTTTACGATAAGATGAAAATCTCTTTGCGTGTCAGAATATGACGATGTAACGCCTTAGTTTTGCCAGGAATAAACGGAGGAATTTTAAAATTCAACTTTATGAATAGTTTGATTAAAAATAAATTTATAAAAATAACTTTTATGAATAGCAATTACCGAGTTGTTCTCACGTTTTTCCCCCAAATCAACGGCAAATAAAAAGTATCTTTTATTTCTACCATTAAACGTCTCAAAGTAAAAAAATTATTATTCTATGCAACCTTTTAAGATAGTGATTCACCATTCGCATTTGTATTGTTTTTGACGCTATTGTCGTTCAACCTTCGACTTTAGTTAGAGACATAACCGATTAAATTGGCTGAACGCTTGCTGAAAATAGCACATTAATAGATTTTCTACGAAATTTTAATTCGCATAAATGAGTGCCTTCATTCCAAAAAGAAATAATAATTTCCACGACATTCATTCTGCAGTAAATTCAGACTGACTTTGTAGTAAAAATGCTTTCCGGAAACGAAACTGATGAATTCGATTTAATAAATCACAACTAACAATAAGACCGTAATCAAGGATTAGGGACTTTTGAAACTCAAAGATATAAGCAAAATAAGCGAAAGCTTGCTGTTTGCCTACAAAGCGTGTTCCGAGACCTCCATTATCTGTTCTGTATTTGTGTGAAGAGTGTATGTCATCTTTCAATGAAATGGATATATTAGAACATTATTCTAAGGCAATTTCTCACCAGCACACAGTAGTCGGAAGACCCTACTTTCCCGGACAAAAGTCCATTTTGCGAACTTCACACATGCGTCTCAAAATGGAGTCAAAAATGTACGTAAATGTACAGCCCACCTGAAACAAGCCTATTTAATCTTCGTTCTTCGTCCGTTCCGACTCCACAGGTCTGAGAATATAGGGGTCGTCATTTGCTTTTTTTCAGTTACATATATTCGCAATATTTCAATGGCACTTTTCTGCCATTAAATGTGATTCCCCCTAATGATACAGTGCGCAAATTATTCTTTGGAACTTAAGGATTCTATTGATGGGGTCACATGTGGTTTTAGAGTGGAAGTAAACTACACAACAGTGTTTCATCTGAACTATTGCACAAATTGGATATGTTCAAAAATGAATTTGAGTTACAAAATTTCCACTACGTTACACTGCGTTCTGCTTTAGTGATATCAGTAGCTTAATGTCTCCTCTATTAAATCCTGAAAGAATTAGCTGCGCATAGCTGCGCTTTTTTGAATGAGGGGGTTAAATGTAACTTTGTCACACATAGTCGGAATAACATTGTAGAGAGTCGGATTGACGTCCGGAATGGCGTGTCTCTACAGAACACGACAAAAAAGTGTTGCTGCGAGGGAGCTGGAAATACAGAAGGCTTTCAGAGAAAAAATGGGCCTTATAGTAGATCAACCAAAGCAAAACAGCGGTACTACTTTTGATGGGGACTCCGCACGGCCTTTCTTTGAGCAGCATGCACTTTCCGCAGAAATTACCGGAGTTGATGCCAGTCTAATTCAGCGTTTATCAAATATCCTACATGCCTTGGGAAGCTCTTACGAGATAAATGTTTAGGCTTTCCGGGACTACACTAGGGACACAGCCGAGCTCTATGTAGATTTGTACGGTTGGTATGAGATACCAGCCTCGCTTCATAAGCTCCTTATCCATGGGGCTGATATCATACAAGTTGCTCCATTGCCTATAGGACTGTTTTCCGAGGAGGCCCAAGAGGCCAGGAATAAGGACACCAAGAAATACAGAGAAATGAATACTCGGAAGATGTCAAGAGTGGAATGAAACGAAGACTTATTCCACATTCTGCTAGTATCATCCGACCCATTGATCTCCAGCATGAGAAGAAAGCTACGACGGAAGAACACGATGTTTTCGAATGATGTTCTACAGCTACTAAGACAACCTCATGAGAAGTCTGACTTTCCTTTGCCAATTGACTCCAAAGAAGAAGAAATTTGATAATATGTCACCTCTTTTAATTTTTTTGGCGCATATTTGTCACGCCTTTTTATTTTTTTAACAAAGTTTTACTCTAACAGAATTCCCCATTTCTTTACTACACCTAATTGTAAGTGAAGCTAATAACAACACTCACGTCGTCAGCATCCCAAAAATTTGCACCAAACAATCTTTAAACACTGCTTTTTTGCGAGAAAAATATTATTTTCATGAAAGACACCTTCGACACTGTGTCCGGCGATTTCAAATCGCGTACTCACATCATATCAGCGAGAATTTACATTCATAATGTAAGAAACCGGCAAGAAACAGATGTTTTGGAATGAATGTTGTCTCGTACAGGTAAACAGACATCAAAATCATACTCAGCGTGTCTCAAAACCCCCATATACCAATATTGGATTCAATCAGACGATTTTAGGACTTTTGTCCGGGAAACGAGGGTCTTCCGACCACTGTGCAGCGGTTAGAATGTTCGTCTATAATGACGGAAATCTAAGTCTTAATGCAGCAGTACATATATATGTATCGAAATACGAGTTTATGAGAGGATTCTGACATTTAAATCCACGATATCTTGCCTAAAATGCTTAGATTATTGAGAATGTTAGAGGAAATGTTCTGCACCTACAGCAATTGTAGGCTATTCGAATCAATTCTACGAATACGAAGATATATGATTTTTGAGATCCGAATTGTGCGCGGCAAGGGTTTTATTTTTTAATAGGTGAACAGTGGCGGATTTAAGTAGAGTCGCACTTGGCGCGCGCAAGAGGCCCAAAGAAGTAAGGGGCCCCAAAAAATGTTTGTATATATAATCTCAGTAATGTAAAATATCTCAATTTAAGAATCACTGAAACCTCTCTATGATTCCAGCAAAAAAACGATCGTTAAGTGGCGTAGTTAGGAGAGGTTTCACTATATATTTCTGCAGGACCCAAAGACGTTTTGAGCCCCAGGGGCCCCAGAAAGCATAAATCCACCATTGTAGGTGACTAGATTAAAAAATCTGATGTGGTCAACACATGGCTTTCTCCATATTTGGGGTACATATAGATATTGAAATTATTATGAATAGCATTATAAGGCAAAATTATCATTTCGTATCGTAAATGAATACAGTCGTCCTTACTGCCCTAAATTATATTTTGAATGTTTACAGAATTCACCGTTACATGATGCTGGCGCTGTATACTGGTATTAAGAAAAAGCAAAATATCTCCGAAATCGATGGTTCTACGAAAATTTGTTTCAAACAAAAGTTGGAAGGAATATTATTCTCTACAATTTTAGTCTTCACGAAGATTACCAATAACGATGTTTTTAAGGAGATATTTGACGGAAACCGAAAAACCGGTTATTTATAAATAATTCCTAAGCAATAACTGCTATGGAAATTGTTTCTAATGAAAGTTGTAGGAAATTACATTCTCTATAATCTTTGTATAGAATTGTATATAAAATAATGATGTTTTAACGGAAAAATATCGCAAAAACCGAATCGGGTTTCGAATAAACCGCGACTTCCGCTTATCCGTTATTGTGCTAAAACTAATCAGTTCTTTGTGCTCATGTTAAAGTGTTATATATGAAGTTTGGTAACGATATGGCACGTACTTTTTGAGTTAGAGCGCCCACAATCACATACCCACACAGACATCATTCCGAAAATAATCTAAACGTGTTCTAGGGACCTCAAATATTTGTGCAATAATGTAATAATGTTTTTTATGTACTGTAGTTTTTAAAAATCTATAATCGTAATTAAACAATTCAAGGTTATGCATATTTTTATGTATTTCATAATAATTCTATGGGTACGTTATGCAATACCGGTTTTACGGAAAATCCTTTTATGCGGAATGAACTAGGCCACAAACCACTCCGTAAAAAAATGGAAGTTTGGGGTATATTGAAATCCTTTAAATAGCGTTTCGCGTTGAAAATGACAATGTGTCATAGGAATTGACTATCAATGTGAAGGATTTTCGATATGACAAGAGCAAGGGTGGCAAATAC
Organism: Uropetala carovei; assembly: GCA_036926305.1. Classification (NCBI taxonomy): domain Eukaryota; kingdom Metazoa; phylum Arthropoda; class Insecta; order Odonata; family Petaluridae; genus Uropetala; species Uropetala carovei. The sequence goes on along the minus strand of JAXCHB010000313.1, from coordinate 90,078 downwards.
ACTCGAGTATTTTTCCTATCATGTGGCGAATATCTGCTCGCTACAAGTACTATGTGATGCATCGAAATCCTTTTGGATACCCCTGCATTAGAGCATACTGATAAATGAAATATTTTTAAATATCATTTTATTAAAGCCTATTGCATCATTTTAATAGTTAAATATGAATTGAACATTATATTAAAATTAAAATATTTAGTTTAAGGCTTCAGCTTCATTGCACAGTTAATATACACTATTTACGTATCATTATTATACACTGCAGTCATAGTACGATTGTCGAAAAATTATAATTTTGGAACCTACGTCTAAAAAATCTGATGTGGCCAACACATGACTTTCTCCATATTTGGAGTATAGATATTTAAATTATTATGAATAGCAATATAAAGCGAAATTATTATTTCGTATCGTAAAAGAAGACTCGTCCTTATTGCAGTAAATTACATATATTTTGAATGTGTTTACAAAATTCAGCGCTACATGGTATTGGCGCTGTATACTGAAAATTACGAAAAAAGTTGAATATCTCCGAAATGGATGGTTCTACGAAACTTGGAAGAAATATTATTCTCTACAACTTTGGTCTTCACGAAGATTAACAATATCGATGTTTTTAAGGAGATATTTGAGGGAAACCGAAAAACCGGTTATTTACAAATAATTCCTAAGCAATAACTGCTATGGAAAATTGTTTCAAATGAAAGTTGTAGGATATTACATTCTATATAAGTTTCTATATAGAATTGTATATACAATAATTATGTTTTAACGGAGAAATATCGTAGAAACCTAATCGGGTTTCGAATAAACCTCGACTTTCGGTTAACCGTTATTGTCCAACAACTAATCGGTTTCTTTTGCTCATGCTAAAGTGTTATATATGAAGTTTGGTAAGGATATGACAAGTACTTTTTGAGTTAGAGCGCCCACAATCTCACACACACACACGCGCACACGCACATACAGATATTCCGAAAATAGTCTAAACGTGTTCTAGGGACCTCAAAACGTGTATTTCCGTTGAAATCTCGAAGTCGATTTTTTCATGATCACAATACTTTCCCATTACTTCGTATGGAGAAAGTAAAAAGCAAAATATCTCCGAAATGGATGGTTCTATGAAAATTTGTTTAAAAAAAAACTTGGAAGAAATATTATTCTCTACAACTTTGGTTCTCACGAAGATTACCAATAACGACATTTTTAAGGAGATATTTGACGGAAACCGAAAGAACCGATTATTTATAAATAATTCCTAAGCAATAACGGCTATGGAAAATTGTTTCTAATGAAAGTTGTAGGAAATTACATTCTCTATAATCTTTGTATAGAATTGCGTATAAAATAATGATGTTTTAACGGAGAAATATCGCAAAAACCGAATCGGGTTTCGAATAAACCTCGACTTCCGGTTAACCGTTATTGTCCAAAAACTAACTGGTTCTTTGTGCTCATGTTAAAGTGTTATATATGAAGTTTGGTAACGATATGGCAAGTACTTCTTGAGTTAGAGCGCCCACAATCACATACACACACAGACATCATTCCGAAAATAGTCTAAACGTGTTCTAGGGACCTCAAAACGTGTATTTCCGTTGAAATCTCGAAGTCGACTTTTTTCCCATTACTACGTATGGAGAAAGTAAATAACAATGGCGGAAAAAACTATTTGCAAATAGCATCGGTGGAAAATGTTTCTGACGATGGCGCAAAACTTGTTTTCTATTACTCTGGTAATAGGTTATCAATTCGAATTAAGTTGATAACGTGTTAAATTAACATCAGCTACTGATAATGAGAGATTGGCTTTATTGGTCTTTTCTAAGTCCTGAATTGTACCGGTTGGAGATATAATTTCGAGTTGTCAGTTATCTTTGCCTTAGTCTCCCCTCCTATTTATTGTCGAATTAAGTTGCAAAGCTTCCATTAGGATGTTCTGTAAACATAGTGAACAAAGAGAAACGACAACGCCTTGGAGCATCATCCCGAGGGAAACTGTACTGCCAGAACATACTGCTTTCACGCCAAATCGAATAAGTTACCGTATATCTTCGAGTATAATCGAGAAATTTCTTGCTTTTTTATGCCGATCAAACCCTACCTACCACTTATAGTCGAGTCGCAAACTAGATGGGCACTTTTCTGGGTTAATAATTAAACATGACTGGCGAAAACAACATTTGACTGACCTTGAAGCGCATTAGTATGAAACATTTACGCTAACTAGCGGGAAATGCGAAGATTAATGATAAAATAATACAGCTTCGCCTACTTAGTTTCCAAGAAAATCATAAAATTTATGTTTTATCTTTAAAACACTTACCCAAATGAGTGGATCAATTCAGTACTCAAGCGTTGGTTTTTTATTTTTATCCTGAATTTAAATTGTTAAACACCGTTCTATTTCATCAAAGACGGCATTTCGTTTTTACTTTCTCCATACGTAGTAATGGGAAAGTATTGTGTTCATGAAAAAAATCGACTTCGAGATTTCGACGGAAATACACGTTTTGAGGTCCCTAGAACACGTTTAGACGATTTTCGGAATGATGTCTGTGTGTGTATGTGATTGTGGGCGCTCTAACTCAAGAAGTACTTGCCATATCGTTACCAAACTTCATATATAACACTTTAACATGAGCACAAAGAACCGGTTAGTTTTTGGACAATAACGGTTAGCCGGAAGTCGAGGTTTATTCGAAACCCGATTCGGTTTTTGCGATATTTCTCCGTTAAAACATCATTATTTTATACGCAATTCTATACAAAGATTATAGAGAATGTAATTTCCTACAACTTTCGTTAGGAACAATTTTCCATAGCAGTTATTGCTTAGGAATTATTTATAAATAATCGGTTTTTCGGTTTCCGTCAAATATCTCCTTAAAAACATCGTTATTGGTAATCTTCGTGAAGACTAAAATTGTAGAGAATAATATTTCTTCCAAGTTTTGTTTGAAACAAATTTTCGTAGAACCATCGATTTCGGAGATATTCAACTTTTTTCGTAATATCCTGTATACAGCGCCACAACCACGTAGCGGTGAATTCTGGGAACATAATCAAAATATAATTTACGGCAATAAGGACGACTGTATTCTTTTACGATACGAAATAATAATTTTGCCTCATTATGCTATTCATAATAATTTAAATATCTATACCCCAAATATGGAGAAAGTCGTGTTGGCCACATCAGATTTTTACTTTCTCCATACGTAGTAATGGGAAAGTATTGTATTCATGAAAAAAATGGACTTCGAGATTTCAACGGAAATACATGTTTTGAGGTCCCTAGAACACGTTTAGACTATTTTCGGAATGATGTCTGCGTGTGTGTGTATGTTATTGTGGGTGCTCTAACTCAAAAAGTACATGTCATATCGTTACCAAACTTCATATATAACACTTTAACATGAGCACAAAGAACTTATTAGTGTTTGGACAATAACGGATAACCGGAAGTCGAGATTTATTCGAAACCCGATTCGGTTTTTGCGATATTTCTTCGTTAAAACATCATAATTGTATATACAATTCTAAACAAATGTTATAGAGAATGTAATTTCCTACAACTTTCATTTCAAACAATTTTCTATAGGAGTTATTGTTTAGGAGTTATTTATAAATAACCGGTTTTTCGGTTTCCGTTAAATATCTCCTTAAAAACATCGTTATTGGTAATCTTCGTAAGGATCAAAGTTGTACAGAATAATATTCCGTACAAGTTTCGTTTGAAACTAATTTTCGTAGAACCATCCATTTCGGATATATTTCGCTTTATCTTAATACCAGTATACAGCGCCAACACCATGTAGCGGTGAATTCTGTAAACATTCAAAATATTTACGCCAACAAGGACGTGTCTTCTTTTATGATATGAAATAATAATTTTGCCTAGTAATATTATTCATAATAATTTAAATATCTATACCCCAAATATGGAGAAAGTCATGTGTTGGCCACATCAGATTTTTTACCATTCTTAGCACTTTCGCAAACAGTACATTTACGATTGTTTTCCATATTTCAAGGGTAATATAAAAACAATGCATATATAAAAACGCGCCCGTAAGGTTTCGAATACAAACGGCAAATGACAAATGTTGACAAGTTTACATATTCTTACTGCGACCGATGTTCGTAAGTGCGGGAGGGTGTGTTCGTTACTTAAATTGGTAAGTGGAATGTTCATAAATACGAACTGTTCGTTTCTTGAATCTTCATCAGTAGAGGTTTACTTGTATATATATATTAATTTTTTGTATATTTTAAAATTATCTTGTTTACGTTTTCTTTGCTTCGACTTATACTCGAGACTTAGATTTTGGACGTTTTTAGGCTAAAAAGTACATTTCGACTTACACTCGAATCACCTTATACTCGAAGATATAAGGTATTTGTAATAATTTATTACGTTATAAGCATTTATTGCTATTAGCACATCATTATAAAAGTTTTATTAGTTAAAATATCTCACTTAAATATGGACTAGAGAAAAAGTTCATTGTATCGTTTAATACTAAAACTGCAACAAATACATCAAATAAAGCAAACTTTTGACTGAAAATCATTGAAAACGTTGCACACCCATTTAAATTGTTTTCGTGTTTCCTTGCTTACCATATTCTAATTCGTCGTTATACGTAGTTCGACACTCCACTCTTCGAGAAATTTCCTTCGTGCCCCATCGCAATTCCTCCTCTCTCATCGAAATTTCTCGAAAAGTGAATAGAAACGGACTCTTTTGGTGCTCACTAATGGTGCTCACTAATGGTGCCTACCTGACACGAGATTTGACGCATGGAGAGAGGAGTTGAGAAGTCAAGTGAGAATCGACCGAGATTGAAAATATTCCAAGACGAAACTTACTTTTAAAAAATTGGCGTGTTGCAATCAACAATTTTAAATAAATAAAAAGAGGGAAAGAGACACATAGATATAGTATTCTAACTGACATAATTACGATGCAAAAATCTTTTATATATCGCTAAAGCGTGTCCCGAAGATAAGAATTTAACAATTGAGAACTATTGCAGCAAACCTTAAGCGCAACCAGAAACTTATTAATGTTATTAACATATATAAATGTGGCCATGGTTACATTTTCTACGACGATTACTGAGCTAAGATTATGCAAATCGTTTCTTGAAATCAAAGTACACTAAACAAAACAGAGTCTAAATACACAATCCTTTAGCTCAGATAAACGTTTATGCTAATTACGCACAAAAAGAGAAGTTAAATTTTCATAGACAATTTGCAGCGAAAAAAGCCGTTGTAATCAAGTAATAGCCTTCTAAAATAACTTCAAAATATGCACAGTATATAAGCAGCAAAATATGAAAACTAGTCTTCACATAATTGTTATTATAAAATCCATTTGAATTCAACCGTGTTTCATTTGCACTTTTGGCTAATATATTTGGAAAATCACACCGAACAATATTGTTTGTAAACATTTTACGCCATCAGAGATGGGAATAGCGGAAAATACATCGAATGTATCCCTTGTTTCTCTTGAACAGCTTTCCTCTCGTTTCGCACCATCTTCGCCTCCCCCCTCCTCTTACCCCCCCTTCCCCTCCCCTCTTACCCCCCCTTCCCCTCCCCTCTTACCCCCCCTTCCCCTCCCCTCTTACCCCCCTCCCCTTTAATCTATGTATCCTTCGGCTACGAGACATGGCAACCTGCCCCAATGTGTCTTTCATCGCTTCCAGATTCACACGCGGAAGGAGAGGAGGGGAGGGGAGGAGGAGGGAGAGCGTGGGAGGACAGGAGGGGGTGGGGAGGGGAAACAGTTGTACGAGGAGGGTTTTTTTTTAGAGAACGATGAGGAGCGGGTTTTAGAGGAGGTAAGAGGAGCGTCGATAGGTCTGAAGAAGGGGGAGAGGGGGAGGAGTGAGAGAGCGTCTTAACACTAGTAAAGGTGGGAAAGTGAAGAAGGAAGAAAGAAGGTCAAGTGAGAAGGTTCGTAATAGAAAGGGTTAGATATTCAAGAAAAGAGCGATAAAAATATAATGCGAACCATTATTATAAAGTACGATCAAGTAAGATACAGCCTTTGAAATTCATTTTTAACCAAAAAAGGAATCGATGCTTTAAATCGAATTTCAAGGAACATATTCAAATGAATCATAAAGAGCGTCGAATATAATCGAGAACTAGGTGATCGAAACCCGTCTGACGGTTTGACTATCGAGGCCAGAGGTTCCCAACCTTTTCGATGTGGCGAGCACCAACTTGTATGCTAGAAGTTAAAAAGAGCACCACAACACTTCCGCAAGAGTAGTAATGAATAAAATCAAACCAACCAGTCAAAGTTATTATTAATGATCTTGAATACGTTTAGAAGGAAATCAACCTAGCAAATTAAATTATTGGTCCTAATAAATGGGATATTAAGTGCCGTAGAAGAGCACGGCCAGGCTGTCGAAGAGCGTCATCAGAGCTCCAAAGAGCACAGTGGTGCTCGTGAGCACCAGGTTGGGAACTTATGATCTAGCTTAATTTTTTAAAAAGACGTTCATCATAGAACCGCTCCGCCGGAAAATGCCGCAAAAGAAAAATGAAGCTTTATCCAGTTATAATAAATTCACAGATAAAAATATTTACATAATAATAGTGCGATGGCAACGTCAGACCATGTCATAGCAATTAGATCATTCTCATTAATGAAGGATTGAAAAACTGGCATTCTTTTCCAATTAAAAACTAATTTTTAGGCAAATTCGAATCGAATTCAAATATCGTTAGCAGTAAAATAAATTTTAATATAACTTTACGGTTCGTATGTCGATTATAAAAATGTTTAAATGCAAATTAGAAAACGGTTACACTCGTTCCTGTCCAAATCAAATAATAGTTCCTTAAACCGCATTCACACTCTTCTGAGTAGAATAAAAATATATGAGATGAAATTGACAGCACTTAAAATTTTTTTAAGGAATAAAGTCGTGTCTCTAGCATGAGTAGTTTTTTAGGTGTCCCACATTGTCATAAAGGCTAAGCGTTTCGTTAGGCGGAGGAAAAATCATTTTAATAAATAAAGAGATGGGCATATAATACGCAGATGAATTTTACGATCTTTGAGCGAGTCTCAATATATCTTTTTGCGCGGATAGTAAATTATAGTTCGAGAAATCACGCCTCTCTCTCTCTCTCACTCCCTCTCTCTCTCTCTCTCTCTCTATCTGTGGAATGTGAAAGGCGGCGACGATCCCCTTGAGTCGAGATCGCGACGAAAAGATAAAAGAGCCGATGGAAAGCACTCTTTCGCTGGCCACTCTCACCAAAGCTTTCGGAAATTTATATTTCGGAGGGGAAAATAAATACGTTTTCGATCGAAAGGATTTTTCCGCCCGGAGGCGGAGGGAGAAAGAGTTTCGAAAGATGGTGGGCTTTCTCGGGAATGAAAGGCGACTAGGAATCAAAAATAACACGCTCCGCGCGCGCACAACCCATACGACCCAAGCCACGGACGGAAATGAGCGCTTTTATAGAGCTGTTAATTATTAAAGGGAAGGCGTAGGAGTGCGGCAGAGAGGATGGAATTTATGACTCCTCTCGGTGCGATTTATAAAGAGGGATAACATTTGTTTAAGGGAGGAGTTAAAAACGCGAAAGGGGCGTCATTCGGATTGATGATGAGTCACGACGCGGCGCGGCTGCCGCATCGTATTATCATCCTCTTCTCTCGCGGATATTTCGAATAAATAAGGGGAGATTTTTACGATCTAGAAATTTAATGGAAGTGTATAAAAACAGTCGGACATTAAAAGCTTTTAATGTCCTATGCTTGAATTTACGGCAGTATAAAAGTTCTCGGAAATGATCCTTATTCCGCGGCACAAAATGGATGGCAAAAAAAACTGTCGATCGGAGAAAGTTATATTTTACAAAGTTATCCATAAAGGTCACATTGAAATATTTCTGTGCTCATAAAATAAGTGTTTTGGGGATAAATATTGAAACTCAAAAATCTTAGATTTTGATTATTTACAAATGGTAAGTGATTAAAATTTCCATCGTAAAAATAATCCAATTAGCGCGTTTTAAGACCGATTTAGAAAAGGGCGTAGCTTCCGGCTTGTATGCCATTTTCATTGCTGTAGGTCTTGTGGCTCGGCCGTAATTTCAACGCAATTGCACAAAGGACGAATGCGCAAAAGAGCTGAGCGAAAGAAACTCAAAAGTACAATTTTAATGAATTTCATCCATATATATAAATTCGAGATACGCACCTTTCTGGATCGTTTGGTTATCCACAATTTCAATTCTATTAAGCAAACGACGGATATGCGAGTAATAGCAATACAGACATGATAAGCGCTTATTAAGAACACGTTCCAAAACATGACCGCCTCATAGACAGGGGCGTAACTACGGTTTTGGGGCCCCCACGCAAGTCAAGTTTTGGGGGACAACATTTATATAAAAATATATGAAATAATTATACCATTTTCACTTTTATAGATTTTTTTACGTTTTATTTCCAAAAAAACATTGAGACTTCTACAATTCTAACATTATAAGATTAGGACAAAACAACTCCAAACACTTGAGATGGGTATTTTCGTTTTCATTTCGAGCGATGAAATCTTACTACTTCGAATACCTTACGGCAGATGACGGGGAAAATTCCAAGTGTTTTTGGGGCTCCCACGCACTGAGTGGACCTGCGCCCCCCAGGTTACGCGCCTGTTTATAGATAGAACTAAACTGATTTTTTTTTAAAGTGAGCTTTTGATAATGGTATAAATATAATAACTACGTTGAATTTAACAATGCATGAATAGCATTTTCAATCGACAGATTAAGAATCACATCCATGAGGAGTATAATACTCTCGTATGATCTGAATAAACCTTATACTACAGGAATTCTCGGCTTCTCCTTGCATCCGAAATTTCACGATATATAGTTATCTCATCGGCCAGATTTAGTCATATCCTTTGCTGTTTTTCACGCAAATTCATTTATGTTTTTCCACATTCAGAAATCGACTTTATATCGAGTTGAAGGATTACCAACTTCCAAACTTGCCACCGATCTCTGATTGAATTATCCTAATTGAAAAGAACACTTTTGAGTGCCATTTCATTGCCCGTTATTGGGAGTAGGTCGACCCCGTGCTAACTTTCCACTGCAATTTATTGCCTCGTATTTCTGGCGCGATTTTTTCCTTCGCCACCCACTTTGTTAAGAGAGCGTGCCACAGAATATCCGGAAGGATCATCAAGATCCTTACACTATATTGCAGTGGTGCACAACCCGCGGCCCGACACGGCGATTTGTGTTGCCCGCGGCCGCTTACGTAAACCTATAAAATTTTAAAAAATTGACAGGTTTTTCATAGTTTGGGGAAACTAACCTAATTGGTATGGGATCATCCGTAAATTACGTTACGCTCTAGGGAAGAGAGTGGGGGATTTCTTGTCTCGGGAAATTTTCATTCGAGACTTTTTTTAAATTGGATTTTTTTGTATTTAAACCCCGAAGTGGGCCTCAAGCACTGCAGAAATAACGGAGCCTTATAATCAGGGCCACGTCTAGGCGGTAAGCGACGTAAGCAAGGCATCGGGACGCCGAAAATCGTAAGGCGCTCAACAGACTGTCAGCGGTTCTCCCATTTTCCCTTTGAATAGATAAATTATGCAAGTGAGTCTCCTTGTAGGTTTTAGTTGAGAGAAATAGAGATATAAATGTGTTGTAGGTTTCGCTTGCGAGGTATACAGGTATAAATATACTCGATTACTTTCCGCCCACTCTGTACTTGTACTGACGATCGCATCTTCGTTTGGAAGTCACAGTCTTCCACTCCAAGATGCACTCTTTGGCCTATTCGGTACACTTTCTTGAATTAGTTCTTCCTGAAAAAGGCAAACAAATTTTACAGAGCGAGAGATATTAAAATCGTGGTCGTTGCAAGTTGTATATCTGAGAGGAGGATCGCTCCTACTGAATAAAACCTAACGCCTCTCTCTTGAGAATTTTCTGTTTCCGCACTCGGAGGTGAGGACACTCTTGAGTTCTGTAAACATACTGTGAAAACCAACAACTGACGTCACTTCCTACTCAAGAATGGGGGACATGTGGAATACTGGAATCTGGGGAAACCCCTCTATGACAGGGATGGCTAACCTTTCTGCATTAAGCTCCAACCGTCTGTAATATTACTTTACAAAAGCCGCATGTTGGCTATCCATACGATTTAGGATGTGAGGGAAATACCCTTATGATTCTTCTGGAACGATCAGCGACTCAGTAGGCGGGAACTCAGTAAAGAATTGTGAGTGCAAGTAGCGACTCGCTACTCGTGTCCGCGTTCTGCAACCGCAGTGGTCATTAACGCCATTAAGAGGAGGACTTAATTTTTTGTAGTAATATTGAGGAATGTTGGACAAATAAAATATTATAAGTTATAATTATTAACTTTTTATTTTGTGTGTTTATATAGTAGTTCTTTTGACTAAATTTTTAATAAATAAAACTCTTAAATTATATTTCCTGTTTGATTGAATTTGAAAACTCACGAAATTTCTCGAGTCCAGAGAATTTTCAGAAAGTGTCTCGAGTCCCGGGAAATAAAAAAAACAGATTAAAATCAGAATCTCTAGACCAGGTTCAAAACTCTCACTCATAACTATAATAGTTACTGAGCTGAAGTTTGGTACGCGGGTTCATGTTTACATACTTTTCAGTTTAGGTAGCCAAAAAAAATTCATAAATCCCGAAAACTCATTTCTCGCTTCATTTTTCTGCTGAATGTTGGAAGCACGTCTCAGAGCGAAGACTAATGTTTTGAGACTTATAAGCTCTCTCGAGTTTTTCTTTACCCTCCTCACTGCTTTGATATGTATACAACTGCCAAACGTGAAGTCAGTCTTCCCTCTTCTCGAGCCCCGCATTCCATGACAAATGTAATCTATAACAGAAACCTGAATTTGCGGTTTATGGTTTACTTTCTTTCTTTTCTTCTATTTTTGCTTAAGAATATGACCCGTATTTTATATTAGTTTATTCATTTCATTTAATATCTTGCAGTTGCCCTAAATGATTTCGTTAAAATGACTAGTACATGGAAAACGAAGAAACGAACCCTAGAAGATGAAAAAAGTGTTCCAAGAACATTGGGCTGAAAGATATTGGTTTGTGGTGCAAAACGATAAAACTATTTGTTTAATTTGTAACCAAATTGTAAGCATACCAAAATGGTACAACTTAAAACGGCATTTCGAAAAAAGCAACCAGAATTCAATAAAAAGTTTTCTGGGGAACTTAGAAAACAAAAGGTTTTTTCCTTGATTCAGTCATTGAGAGCACAACAAAATGTTTTTAAAAAGTGTTCGGATACTTCAGAGCAGATTGTGGAAGTTAGTTTTGATATATCCCAATTGATTGCTAAATCTTCGAGACCCTTTACTGATGGTGATTTTGTGAAAAAAATGTTTGAGTATTGTGTCACAAAAGCTATGTTGTACAAATTGCTTTATGAAGTTTGAAGCCATCAGCTTAAATCTGATGAGCGTGCAACGGCGACAGAAAGATATTTCCTGTGATGTTGAAACCAAATTTTTGGAAATATTCAATAAGTGCATTTACTTTTCATTGGCAGTAGATGAATCGACAGATGTCACACCAACCTCGCAAATGTGTATATTCGCACGTTAAAACCAGATTTTGAAGTGTATGAAGAACTCGTAGAGCTCTATCCGTTGAAAGATCAGACCAAAGGATCTGATTTGCTTGAGGGATTGCTTAAAAGTCTTCACAAGCATAATACAGACTTAAATAAACTTGTGGGGATAGTTACCGACGGTGCGTCTTCTATGACAAGTGCTGAAAACAGGATGGTATCTCTTCTGTTCAAAAATGTCCAAAAGTTGGGGCTCAAAAATGAGTTGATAAAATATCACAGCATAATTCACTAGAAAAACCTAATTGGGAAGGATCTAGGATTTAGTAAAGTTATGAGTGATGTTTTAAATGCAGTCAACTTCATCAGATCAGGTGCGCTAAACCACAGACAATTCAAAGCTTTTCTCGAGGAAATTGAAGCTGAATATTGCGATGTTCTGTACTATTGTGAAGACCGGTGGCTTAGCAGAGGCAAGGTTTTACAACGTTTTATATTGTTCTTCGAGTAGATAAAAATGTTTCTGACAGAAAAAGGACTAGCAGTAAATCATCTCGAATATCCAACATTGGTATGTGTCTTGGCATTTTTGAATGATATTACTGCACATTTAAACGAACTGAATCTGAGATTGCAAGGTAAAAACCACCTGATATTTGAATTTGCTAACAATGTATCAGCGTTCCAAATTAAATTATCATAATTTCGAGAGTAACTGTTGAAGAACAATATCTGTCACTTTCCTAACTGCCAACAAGTATTTAAAAGATACAATGTGAATAGTTTCAAATATGCCACTCATACAGAACGTATCCAGCATTCATTCAGTGAGAGATTTAAGGACTTTGAGCGGGACAAAATGTTGTTAAAAACATGTGTGAACCCTTTTGAAGCCTCATATAAAGACGCCGACTTCAGTTTACAGCTCGAACTCATCGATCTTCAGAGTAATGATGAACGGTTCTACGACAACTCGTCGCAAGTTGACTGGTTACCATGATGAACTGAGGTCAAAATTTGAGGGAATTCTGCTAAATTTTTGCATTCCTAAAGAATCCTATTCAAATCTACGACGGATGGAAGCTATTTAAACAAGTCTGTTTGGACGCACTTTATATATGAACAGACTTTTTCATTGATGAAATTGATCAAATCGAAATATCTGAACCAGTTGACGGATGAAAATCTGTGTTCAATCTTGCGGCTGAACACAACAAACATTACATCAGATATTAAGCGTTTAACAACGGCAATGCAGGCTCAACGATCGCATTGAGGCAAATTAAATTCACTTTAAAATACAAAGGTTGATTGATCTTATTTTCTATTAATTTTGTGTCAGAGCTTTCTTATTTAAATGAAAAGTTTAATTTATGCAGAAAATTAAGTTGTAATTATTATTTAAAACCATAATTATTTAATAAAAATTTTCAATATCCCGTAAAATGTAATGAAATAAATTTTAATTAAGAGTTTTCTTAAATTTATATATTCAATATAATTTTCTTTCATAATGTAGCCCGCGGACTCGGGGAAAGTGTGTAATGCGGCCCTTTGGTAAAAAAAGGTTGTGCACTGCTATATTGTGACTTCGGTCGCAAAAATTCAACGCTTCTAGGCTGCGATCAAAACAGCCGCCAAGAGTAATTTCCTCTTATTTGTCCGGTTAAAATAAAGATAGCAGTATCAACCTTCCTTTATTTTTATACAGAAAAACGTCGTGAAATGTATTCTTTACTCTTTAACTCACGAACCCTTAAATCACGGTATAACTATGACGCTTCTAAATACAAAAAACGAATATCTGGAATCTAATTCGTTTTCTTCTCGGATATTTCACAGACGTATTTTTCGGGGCTAATAAAAGAGCTAAAAGTAAATCGTTAGTTTGGAAACATTAGCTTATCGCCCAACTCTTACTTAGGAAGAGCGTGAAAATGCAAATATGTTACGAAGATGAGATAAAAAGATTCCGGTGTCTCCCTCTCTCTAGCAATTCATTCCATTATGAGCCTTGATAAAAGTGGAATTGTCTCTCATTAATAATAGGAGAATGAATGAATAATAGGACAGGTAGAGCCTTCGGGGAGTGAAGAGGAAGTGGATAGAGGGAGTGGATAGAGAGAGAGAGAGGAGGTCGCGATCACCCCAACATCAGAGTGGAATGAGTAAGCGGAGTAGGGAGGGGGAGGAGGGGGGGGGGGTGGAAGGGGCGGAGGGGACTTCAACGGCCACGGATGGTAACACTTAAGGGGCACAAGCGATCCTATAAATCCGCGGACTCGAAATTAAGAGAGGAAATGTCACCTTCGGCTAAAGTAAATAAGGAAAATATACTCCTTTACAACTTAATCAGGAGAGAGTGTATTTTGGCCAGGATTACGATTTTATTTATGTATGTATATACATATATATATATATATATATATATATATATATATATATATATATAATATAAAAGTGAATGCGTGTATCTGTGTATATGTGTGTGTATCATAATTTTAAAACTCGAAGACTACAGATCGTAGAAGCAAGAGAAATGTATCATTTTAAACGGCGTTACGTTTCTACTGGTTATGAGGTCCCTGAAAAAATATTTTCGTTTGCTTAAGTGTCCTGGATTCGAACCCAGGTGGCAATTATATTTTTCCATAAGTTTTCACGGGATTTTCAATTTTTCAGAGTGCAAAGTTCTTTTCCTTCGCTCATCAAAATACGTAAATTTTCTTTATTTTTACTTTATTCGACGGATAAAGCTCTATGCTATCTTATTCTTGCAATGTTTACATGTTACACGGGCGAAATTTTCAGAAATACGCATTTGTTTTCGAAATTTTTCGGATTTTTCGTACTCTTTCCGGGCGTTGCCAAGGAGTCTTTCATTGTTGTCTCCGATTCAATTAGTGCCAATTAAACATTCAAATTAACGAAAGAAAAGCGTTTCGCTTCGAAATTTTGATTAAGCATCGAAATTAATGACGCAACATAAATATTTAAAGATAATTATACTGTTGACTGCGTCTGGGAAGCGTTTAATCAAGGCATTTTATCATTAATTTTATGCTGGAATATTACCTTTTTGTAAGTAAAACTATTATATTACACATCTGTAATGCTTACTAAGGCAAATAGGCTCACGCAAAAATTTAAAGTTAGATCAGAATAGGGACGTATGTTTTTTAAAATTTAATATTGAAAGTTATATAGTTATTTTCTCTTCGTAGCTACATTTACACAGACAAAGTTGTACATTTTGATTTTTCATATAAATAAAAGAAAGGGTGTTAGTTTGTTTGAGTGTTAACGCTGTAACTCCAAAACCAATAAACCTAGAAAGCTGAAACTAGGCATTTGTACTTAGGGAAACCTGAGGGTGTGCACCATAGGCTTATTTTTGGCTTGGAAGAGGGGGGGGGGGGGGAGTCAAAAAATTAAATAAACGGTCGTAAAAACAAAAGCACTGAAACTTCGCATCGGGAACGAGTGCAGCATATTTTTCATTTGCATTTTAAAATTACTTAGAATCATCGTACGAAATTTAAAAACACGGGAGTTAAAGGTGTTTGTTTACCGTAGAAACAGTTTGTTAACGTGTGCTGTCGATTGAAAAGATGCGTTTGATTTCATTTAAGTAGTTTAAATATGTTTACATTGATAAGTATATTTTACAAGTTTTTTTCGTGTTCTATGTTGCCTGCTCCAGGGTCGGAATTCCAAAAAATCTTTTCTTATATGCACCAGAAGAAAAGATTAAAAATATTGTATACCAAAAAGCACTACAATAAGGGTGTGAATAAAATCATATTTTTATTGTTGCCTATCCCGGGCAACGACGGGTACCCCAGCTAGTATGCGCGCGCGCACACACACACAAGCACGCACGTACGCACAAACACGCACGCACGCACGCACGCGCACACACACACGCACACGAACGCGCACACACATTTATACTAGTAATATGTACTTGCATTCTGCAAACATTTTTAAATGTTAGCATTTTTACAATCTAGAATTATTCCCAATTGATTATGTACAGAATCATATAACCGTGTCAAATTTCAAGTTTGTTGCTCATTCAGATATGCGTTATAATTTTATTTGTCGTATAGGCCAATATTGCGGCTAAACAGCCGCTAAAATTTCGAATTTTTTTAATATCGGATTTTTTCTTTCTGTTTTTACGAAAAACCCATAATACTGTCATATTTCATGTTTGTATCTCATTAAGAATTGCCATATGATTTTCACATCGTATGAGGCAAAAATGAGGCAAAAACGCCCTTAGAAATTGGAATATTTGCAATTTTTTATTGTAACTTCGGTTGGAATAAAATTTCTATAATTGTGCCAAATTTCAAGTCACTAGGTCATATGGAGCTGCCTCATCATTTTTGTGGAGCAATACTGGGGCAAAAGAGCCCCAAAAATGGGGATTATAACAGTATCGGATTTACTTCATAAGCCATAGTATAACATTAATAGCATTACAAGATAAGCCTCTGCATCCCATTAAAAGCTTTCCATATGAAAGCATTAAGCCTGTTGCCTAGAAAGCCTATTGTTAGACCCAGAAAAATTACAACTTTTTTGCGGTAAAAACTATAAATTTACGCTAATTCTACTAGGATTTGAATTCTTTCTTGAAAAATAAGAAACTACAATTTATATTCTATCCGGTAGTTGAAGTCTCGAGTTCGTATCTTCACGGGAAGTATTTTTAAAATGCAAATATAAAAACCTATACACCAATTTACATGTTTTCTTATGGGAAAAAATGGGGCAAAAAGGGGCGAAAATAGCCTCTCAAAATAGGAATTTTGCCAATTTGGATTTTTTCCTTTGGTTGTGACCAAAAACCTATAATCCTACCAACTTTCAACTTTCTAGCAGATTTGGAAGTGCCTCATAATTTTGTATCCTCCTATATATACAGTAAAACTCGTTTAATACGTATTTGAGGGGACCGACTCATTGCTTCGTTATAAGCGTGACTACGTCATATACGAGAAACATGGTTTTTGGCCTATACATCCCATATAACACGTATACACATACAGTAAAAGCTGTGCTATCCGGCTATTTAGAACCGGCCAGCCTTAGATACCGGCAATTACACAAATACGATTCATTTCGTTTTTCTTTTTTTATGAATTTTTGTGTGAATTGTATATGTGTAATACCACAACTTCCACTTTAAAAATTCTTAAAATATAAGATGTATATATTACGTATTTACTCCGTATACTTCTGTGGTTGCCGAGTAAGCATGGCGTTTCTGGTTACGTAAGCCATTTGCATTGTCTAGATGTTTTGGTGTACTTCTACAATTTCCAGTTTTATCGCTTTTTATTATTTTAAAAATTACCCATTCATTGAATATGGCATCGAAAGCAAGGAACAGGAGAGAAGAGGTTGGTTTAACGCTAACACAAAAGCTGGAGCTGATAAAACGAATTGAAAAAGGAAAAAATAGAGCAGTCATAGCAAAAGAATTCAAAATCGGATCTTCCACGCTCTACGATATCAAGGCTCATAAGGCTAAATTAATGAAATTTGTGTTATCTTCTGAGACGAGTAAATCAATTAATAAACATCATACGTTTCATAAACCAAAAATGGAGGATCCGGATAAAATATTATATGACTGGTTTTCACAGAAATGTTCAGAAGAATTAAATAATTTCGTCCTTTTCTAATAGAGTAAATATAGATAAATAAGAAAGATATAATCCAATAAATTCAATTTTGGGAACAGGTTCAGTGCCGTAATCCCCAAACTTCCCGGACGCCCTAAACTTTTCAATAGTCTTTTTGTTTTGCATGTAAGCGTAGCAACGTACTAAATAAGAATGGGTAAATAGTGTCTATATCTAACAACGTGTGGAGGAATTAAAATGGAGAATGCAAACCCCATGCATAGTTATGTTTGAAGAGTACGATAGTGAACTTAAGCCCAATTTTGTTTGGTTATTGTTAAATTTGCAATGTCAAAATCGAAAATCGCTCCCCTAACCGGATATTTCTCCTAATCGGCTTTCCACAATCCCCAAGATAGCCGGATAACACAGGTTTTGCTGTATTTGCAGTGAGTCGACTTCAGTGCCGTACTTACATATGCCAAGAGATGCTTATCAACTTCGCGGCATGTAAAATGTTCGACTGCTATTACACACGATTTTTTAAATGGTCAATTAATATTGTTATTATAATGGTCATTAATTTACATAAACATTTCACATTTTTAATATCAATTTCGAAACAAAGGGAGCGTGGAAATTCGTATGGAAGGGGTAGATGGAGGACGGGGAGCTCTACGAACAAGTGCGCGGTAAACGGGCGGAAACTATTCATTACTTATCGCTCTGCTCGCCAAAATTCGTTATATATGGGGCGTTTTTTGCCACGGGACCATACATTTGTTCGTTATAGCCGAGAATTCGTAAAATGCGTGTTCGTTACATCCGAGAAATTTAACCAATGCCCTTATGGAGAAGTTCAAGGGACCGAGACATTTCTTCGTTATAGCCGAGATTTCGTTTTAGGTGTGATCGTTATAAACGAGTTTTACTGTGTATATATATATATATCATGTGTAAGAGGCATCTATATATTATAGATATATACTAGTTAATGTGTGATTGCATTTGGCAAGCATTTTAAAAGTTTAGCATATTTACAATTTAAAATTATTCCCAATGAATTTTGTACAAAATCATATAACTGTATCAAATTTCAACTTTGTAGCTCATTTAGAAGTGCATTATAATTTTATTCGTCGCATAGGACAATTATTTGGCAAAACAGTAGCTAAGATTTCGAATTGTAACGATATTGGATTTTGTCTTTCTGTTGTAACTAAAAACCCATAATTCTGCCAAATTTCATGTTTGTATCTCATTAGGAATTGCCGTATCATTTTCACAACGGTATGGGACATATATAGGGCAAAACCGCCCTTGAAATTTAGAATTTCCTCAGTGTTTTATTTTATCTTCGGTTGCAATAAAATTTTTGTAACCAGGCCAAATTTCAAGTCTCTACCTCATATGGAGCTGCCCCATAATTTTTCTTCTCGTATGGAGCAATACTGGGGCAAAACAGCCCCAAAAATAGGGATTATTACAATATCGGAATTCCTTCATTAGGCATAGCTTAACATTAAAGGCATTAAAATATAAGCCTCTGATTCCCATTAAAAGCTTTCCCATATGAAAGCACTAGCTTTTCGTACCCGGCTTCGCCCGGGTGCATTTCGGACTGCAAATAGTTATACTTTTTCCCGCTTATTGTTAGAAGAGAGCGTGAGAAAATGATACATACTAAAACTTCTCCTCTCCTTTCTGTAAACTACATTAGGAGTCTTGAAATAAAGTGGAAAGAACACGAAACGAACCAATACGAAAACTACAAAAACCACCAAGAAAAAAGAAATGAATTAAACGCTAACCAACAGCCGGCAGAAAAGGATGTAAACCGACAAATAAATAATCATGGAACATAAATTAAGAGTACAACCAAAGAATATAAGTTTAATGTAAAAACCACCAAGAAAAAAGAAATGAATTAAACTCTAACCAATAGCCGGTATAAAAGGTGTAAACCGACAAATAAGTAATCAAGGAGCAAAAATCAAGAGCACAACCAAAGAATATAAACAAAGAATACAAAATGAACAACTAAGAAAGAAAACAAAGAAAACAAACGAAGAACACAAAAAATGGACACGAAACGAAAGCAAATGAAAACAACAAACTAACCAAAACCAACCAACGAATAATCTCCTAAAGCTCAATGTATCTGATGATGGCGACTGACGCTTTCTCTTCAGTTGCTAAATAAACAACCAACAATCACAAAATAGCGTGTCGTAGTGATGAGTAAATATTGATTACGCGGAATGTGAGTTTGTATGTCAACATAATAACAGAAGAAACTAAATAAGAATACCTATTATTACTCTAAATAGATATAAAATTATTGATCTTAATTGTGTTTTCCATCATAATTAATTGAATAATAGATTGAGATATTCGAACGAATCGATTTTAAATAATGTAGTAAAATGTTTTACTTTTATAACGTAATTATTTACGTGAGTGTATCGGTAGTGTTTACATTTTACCCATGGAACCGCAGACACGAATTCTAAATTTTTGTTCAGAAGACATAATAAAGTTCAACAAAAGTATTATTCAAATAAAATCTTTCGAAATTCACAAATGTTAATCTAATTTAGTTCTCGTATTAAAATAACAATTACTCAAGAGTGAACCTTATTTCCATTTGATAAAACTTACTTTTAATTCAAAACGATATTATATATTACAAAAAAGTATCTAATTATTATTGAAACGCAAAATGGATGAGCATAGGAAAAAACTTGCGTGTTAGCATGAAATACTCAATTCCGTTTTTATTGATAAACTGTTAAAACAAAACACAAAAACATTAAGGTAGTAATCTTCAGTAATTTTCACTTAAACAAAATATGAAATAAAATAAGACAAAAGGCATATAAAAACAATTTAACTTATATCCAAACATACCTATAACGCGAATGACACGATTACAGAAAAAGAAACAGTTCACTAATGTTTATTCGCAGAATTAACCTGTGTATAGAAGACCATAGATAATGAAAGAAAAACATACAATCAAATCAGAAGATATTAAATGAGTATTTCATCAACTATTTCTACGTTTAAGATATGTTTATAGTTCAAACGTAATTTGTTTACATCGGTTGCTAAGTATATCCAAATGCTGAGCAATAATGCAAAATAAGATTTTCCCTTCAATTCGACTTATTTGATCTGAAAGCCCCTCTTTTAAAAAATTATTCCAAAAGAAGAGATAATTTACCACAAAAAAGTCTGCGAGAGCATATGCCTGCGATATATATGTAAGGAGTTAAAAAATTCGAGAAATTTACGAAAATTTTTTTAATGGAAATCCCATATAAACGAAAATATGTTATTATAAAAAAATAGTAAACCGAATCGGTTTAAAAACCTTACTACACCACCGTACAAATAATAACGGTTAATATGACACCTTCCTCTTTTTTCTCCGTGTTGTAATTTCTGAGCCTTAGTAGAACATACATACATACAAACACCTTACTTTATAGATATGTATAGATTAAAATTGTTGCTAGGAAGCGTATTGTTAGACCAAGAAAAATTACCACTTTTTGCGACAAAAACTATAAATTTACACTAATTCTACTCGGATTTGAATTCTGCCTTCAAAAATAAGAAACTACAATTTATATCCTATCCGACAGTTTAAGTCTCGAGTTCGTATCTTGACGGGAAGTAATTTTAAAATGCAAATATAAAAACCTCTACACCAATTAACATGTTTTCTTATGGGCCAAAAATGGGGAAAAAGGGGGAAAAATAATCCCTCAAAATAGGAATTTCGACAGTTTCGGATTTTTTCCTTTGGTTATTACCAAAAACCTATAATCCTACCAAACTTCAAGTTTCTAGCACATCTGGAAGTGCCTCATAATTTTGTATCCTCCTATCTATAATATATAGATGCTTCTTACACATGATATCTATATATATAGACGCTTCTTACACATGACATATATATATATACTAGTCAATATGTGCTTGCATTCTGCAAGCATTTTCAAATTTTAGCATTTTTATAAATTCAAATTATTCCCAATCGATGTTGTACATAATCATATAACCATGTCAAATTTGGAGTTTGTTGCTCATTTAGAAGTGCCTTATAATTTTAATCCTCGTATGGGGCAATAATGGAACAAAACAGCTCCTAACATTAAGAATTATTACAGTCTCAGTTTTTTTCCATCTGTTGTAACTAAAAACCAATAATTCTGCCAAATTTCAAGTTTGTATCTCATTAAGAAATGCCTTATAATTATCACACTTGTATGGGGCCGAAAAGGGGCAAAACGACACATTAAAAATTCCAATTTTTGCAATTTTTCAATTTTATCTTAGTTTGCCATGAAAATTCTATAATCGTGCCAAATTTCAAGTCTCTAGGTGCTATGAAGCTGCCTCGGATTTTCTGTTCTCGCATGGGCAGAAAAGGGGCAAAACCGCCCCTTAAAATGAGATTTTTAATAATTTTATAATTTTATCTTAGGTTGCAATGAAATTTCTATAACCGTGCCAAATTTCAAGTCTCTGTGTCCTACGCAGCTGCATCGCCTTTTTTGTTGTGTGACAAAACAGCCCCAAAAATGAGGATTATATCAATATCGGATTTCCTTCATTAGGTGTAGTTTAACATTAACAGCATTAAAATATAAGCCTCTGATTCCCATTAAAAGCTTACCCATATGAAAGGATAGAGCTTGTTACCAAGGAAACCTATTGTTAGACCAAGAAAAATTAGCAATTTTTTGCTATAAAAACTATAAATTTACGTTAATTCTACTCGGATTTGAATTCTGTCTTCAAAAATAAGAAACTACAATTTATATCCTATCCGACAGTTTAAGACTCGAGTTCGTATCTTGACGGGAAGTAATTTTAAAATGCAAATATAAAAACCCCTACACCAATTTACATGTATTCTTATGGGGAAAAAATGGGGCAAAAAGGGGCCAAAATAGCCCTTCAAAATAGGAATTTCGACAGTTTCGGATTTTTTCCTTCGGTAGTGACTAAAAACCTATAATCCTACCAAATTTCAAGTTTCTGGCACATCTGGAAGTGCCTCATAATTTTGTATCCTCATATCTATAATATATAGATGCTTCTTACACATGATATCTATAATATATAGATGCTTCTTACACATGATATATCATATATATAGGAGGATACAAAATTATGAGGCACTTCCAGATGTGCCAGAAGCTTGAAATTTGGTAGGATTATAGGTTTTTGGTCACAACCGAAGGAAAAAATCCGAAACTGTCGAAATTACTATTTTGAAGGGCTATTTTGGCCCCTTTTTGCCCCATTTTTTGCCCATAAGAATACATGTAAATTGGTGTAGAGGTTTTTATATTTGCATTTTAAAATTACTTCCCGTCAAGATACAAACTCGAGACTTAAACTGTCGGATAGGATATAAATTGTAGTTTCTTATTTTTGAAGACGGAATGCAAATCCGAGTAGAATTAGCGTAATTTTATAGTTTTTATCGCAAAAAATTGCTAATTTTTATGGGTCTAACAATAGGTTTCCTTGGTAACAAGCTCTATCCTTTCATATGGGTAAGCTTTTAATGGGAATCAGAGGCTTATATTTTAATGTTGTTAATTTTAAACTACACCTAATGAAGGAAATCCGATATTGATATAATTCTCATTTTTGGGGCTGTTTTGCCCCATTATTGCCCCATTCGAGAACAAAAAAGGCGAAGCAACTGCATAGGACCCAGAGACTTGAAATTTGGCATGGTTATAGAGATTTCATTGCTACCTAAGATAAAATTACAAAAATTCTCATTTTTAAAGGGCAGTTTTGCCCCTTTTCGGCCCCATGCGAGAACAAAAAATGCGAGGCAGCTGCATAGGACCTAGAGACTTGAAATTTGGCAGGATTATAGAATTTTCATGGCAAACTAAGATAAAATTGTAAAATTCCAAAAATTCCTATTTTTAATGTTTGGTTTTGCCCTTTTTCGGCCCCATACAAGTGTGATAATTATAATGCACTTCTTAATGAGATACAAACTTGAAATTTGGCAGAATTATGGGTTTTTAGTTACAACAGATGGAAAAAATCTGAGACTGTAATAATTCATAATGTTAATGGCTGTTTTGCTCCATTATTGCCCCATACGAGGATTAAAATTATAAGGCACTTCTAAATGAGCAACAAACTCCAAATTTGACATGGTTATATCATTATGTACAACATCGCTTGGGAATAATTTGAATTTGTAAAAATGCTAAAATTTGAAAATGCTTGCAGAATGCAAGCACATAACAACTAGTATTATATATATATATATGAGGATACAAAATTATGAGGCACTTCCAGATGTGCCAGAAACTTGAAATTTGGTAGGATTATAGGTTTTTAGTCACAACCAAAGGAAAAAATCCGAAACTGGCAAAATTCCTATTTTGAGAGGCTATTTTCGCCCCTGTTTGCCCCATTTTTTGCCCATAAGAAAGCATGTAAATTGGTGCAGAGGTTTTTATATTTACATTTTAAAATTACTTCCCGTCAAGATACGAACTCGAGACTTAAACTGTCGGATAGGATATAAATTGTAGTTTCTAATTTTTGAAGACGGAATGCAAATCCGAGTAGAATTAGCTTAATTTTATAGTTTTTATCGCAAAAAATTGCTAATTTTTCTGGGTCTAACAATAGGTGTCCTTGGTAACAAGCTCTATCCTTTCATATGGGTAAGCTATTAATGGAAATCAGAGGCTTATATTTTAATGCCTTTAATGTTAAACTACGACTAATTATAGAAATCCGATACTGATATAATCACCATTTTTGGAGATGTTTTGTCCCAGTATTGCTCAAACCGAGAAAAAAAACTGTGAGGCAGCTCCATATTACCATAGAGATTTGAAATTTAGCACGATAATAGAAATGCTGTTGCAACCGATGATAAAAAAAAATAGCAAAAATTCAAATTTTACTTCTACCCTATTTTCTTATTTTTGAAGACAGAATTAAAATCCGAGTAGAATTAGTGTAAATTTAAGGTTTTTATCGGAAAAAAGTGGTAATTTTTCTGGGTCTAATATAGGCTATTTTTAGGGGCGAACATTTTGCGGTTTGGGTATTTCTATATGGGCTACAATGCTGAAATTTTTTCTAAATGTAGACTTTGCTAAATAACGGAAACGGGAATATAGAAATTTGAAAATTTTTATTCGTTCGGCTGTAAAAAATTCTTAAATATTAAAGAATTTGACTAATGTTTATGTACTTTCTGAAGGTGCAGTAAGATGAAAATTTTAACCTAGGGAGGGAGTGATGCACCAGTGGTATCTAACATTAAAATTTTCAGAAAGGTTTATTATTGTGGCTGTTAAAAATTCATAAAATTTATACAATTTATTCATATAAATGCATTTCTAGAGGTGCTACATCCATGATATTATGGAAGAATATGAGGTATTCAAAACGGATGATGAGAACCTATAAAATGTTTATAATTATACATTTTAGGGGTTGTTTTTACCCCAATATTATCCAAAAAATACACGTAATTAGGTGCACATGTGCAAAATTATGCGTTTGAATATTAATTGTCGGCTTTTATTCTTTACATTAAGGTGAGAGAAAATGCTTGCAGAATGCAGAATGCAAGCACACATTCACTAGTATATATCTATAATACATAGATGCTTCTTACACACGATATATATATACTAGTTAATGTGGCCTGCATTCTGCAAGCATTGTTAAAGTTTAGTCTTTTTACAATTTCAAATTATTCCCAATGAATTTTGTACAAAATCATATAACTGTATGAAATTCAACTTTGTAGCTCATTTAAAAGGGCATTATAATTTTATTCGTCGCATAGGGCTATTATGTGGCAAATAAGCCCCTAAGATTTCGAATTTTTGCAATAGCGGATTTCCTTATCTGTTGCAACTAAAAACCCGTAATTCTGCCAAATTCGTGTTTTTATCTCATTAAAAATTGCCGTATAATGTTCACGCTGGTATGTGGCATAAATAGGGCAAAACCGCCTTCAAAATTTGGAATTTTCGGACGGGATTGTAATGAAAGCAGACATTCGCGAGAGGAGGGTGTAACGCCTGTTTGCTATATGGTGTTAGAGTGTTAGAAATTCAAATCTCATTCGAAAAAAGCCAAAACTTAGGTTTATAAATACAGAAACTCTAAATGAGGCAGGTATGCTGGATATACATATTTTTAGGTGATGGAAAAACAAATCTCGAAAGAAGTCTTGGGTTCGACTCCAAGGAAGGCATTTTCATTTCCCATAAGGTAACACGTAAAACTCGGATTTACGACGTGCAGACTTTCATTCTTTTTGAAATTATAATTAGAAAGAATTGGTATACAATCTTTAGATATAAACCATATAGCAACCAAGCGTTACACCCTCCGCACCGTCTCGCGAATGTCTGCTTTCATTACAATCCCGTCCAAAAACTCTTAAGAGGTTGGTATTCCTTGGCGTCAAGATTAGATGTGAGCGTAAATATGTTATTATTTATAGTAGAATTCCGTTAAAAAGACGCTCTTGATCAGCGCATTCACCCGAATATGTTGCTTGAGTCACAATCGCACTAAGTTAACAATATAAAATACTTTACATTTTATTGCAAAAGAGGTGGTCGGCTAGTGTCCCCCTGCTGAGAGGGTAAATACACCTGAGCTCGGATTTGAGGATGGGCCTCGAGGTATGGGTCTCTAACCCGAGTTTATTACGGTCGAAGGGTCAGCTTTGCGGTCAGTTTTAAATGTGGTCCCAGTTAGTTGACACAAGCCATATATATATATATATATCCTACCGGATGAAACCCCCGCCCCCCAACTTCGACAGTGGGAGTTATAGCCTACATCTTTCTCCTTGACTCTTTCTCCCCCCTGGTCTTAACCTCCGATAACTCTATTGGCCGTCCCTCTTACCCGCCTCCTCATATTCCCGAACTCCCCTCATTACCCCTCTCCCCCTCCCCATATCCCCCCCAGTGTGTCACTTTAAACAGTATATGTTTCTCCGTCGCTGAAGAAGGGCGTCAGCCCGAAAGCTCCATATTTGTGTCGTTTTTGTTCTTTTGTTTTTCGTGTGTCCTCAGCACCCCCAGCGGCTCTTCAATCTAGGTAAGTGTCCACTGGCCTTCCTCCAACACCTTGTTGCCACCTTTATATATATATATATATGAGCTGACAGAGGGTAATGTATGTGTATGTATAATCGTCGCATATGTCGAGGCTCTTCGAGTTATGTATTCCAAATCAGTCGCATTCTTCGTGAACATCGTTCTACATTAATGTTTGTAGCAGGATCCTACAATCACCAAATAAATGACCATATTGTGCCCAGAAAACATTTCCTACGATTTTTTATGTACTTACTTAGTTCTAAACTTAGGGCGAGGGATCCGAATGGTCCTAACCGCATACTCATCATTGTCATAACAAAAATCTGTGCTATTAGACATTTGTTTTTGTAATTTAGTTTAAGAGTTTATTCCCTTTCTTTTAGGCACTTTAAGATAGTATATTGTAACGGCACATTTTCAGGCATTTTTCTTATAACCTTTAGGGTTAAATGTGGGGCAATGTGTTAACTTCACCTGTAAACCTAATCAAATAAGTGATTTGTATCATTTGCGTCAGTCTGAAATGAACTATTCACATAGGAAAATTTGGTGATCCAAGAGGTGGTGACTTATCCAAAGCCAACATGATCCGTTTTTTCCAAGCACCGTT
Organism: Uropetala carovei; assembly: GCA_036926305.1. Lineage (NCBI taxonomy): Eukaryota > Metazoa > Arthropoda > Insecta > Odonata > Petaluridae > Uropetala > Uropetala carovei. The sequence goes on along the minus strand of JAXCHB010000313.1, from coordinate 63,048 downwards.
GAGTTTTAATAAGAGGACTAGAGCCGTTCGAAGTTCACTCTCTCGGTGGAATGAAGATCCTCATTCTCGCCCACACTTCCCTCTCCTTTCTCATTCTCTCCCATTCTTCTCCCCATCCTTCTCTTTTCACACTCCCCCTGAAGGGCACAAGTAGATAGATGATGTCTGGCCGCTAAACCGCTGTCACTTCGCCCTCTCAAATTTTTTGCTTAATTTAGTCCCTCACTGCGTGCGACAGGCTTCCGGCTAACATTTGTCTTTGAGACGACTATGTTAGATCCAGGCTGTTGAGCTTTCGGAGGCCGATTCGCCGAGAGGGAAGAGTGCCATGTCGCGTCGATTTTTGGAGATTCAATTGGAGTGGATATGAACAAAAGTGATCATTTATGCGTAGGAAACCCCGAGAACGTATTTTCTAAAAAATATCTTCTCCAAGGTATATTTGAATCTCAAAAGTACAGCTCTACACGAAGAATAAGAACTGTAAATTTGAAAAACTAATGGAGCTAATTGAAAGTGCATTGACAGATTTATATACTTTTTGAAACTATACTAAGAGAAGGAACTGGTTTGACACTATTATGAAGAATCAAGTTTAAAATTCATTAAATGCATTCTTAATTGTTTGGGGACCTATTCATTAGAGGTGAGGAAACTTTTTTCAGAATTGGGATTTATTAGAAAATTTTATACGATCGCTGGTGATTGGCATTAATAAAGAAATAATATTATTGTTTACAACTTCGAAACTCCAATCTCAATTATATTTTTTTAACGGCAAGCATTCACTTGGAACTTGATTTAAATAAGGATAATAATATATCACCACATATCCTTCTAGGATTACAGACAAAGTTGTCTCGTTGGTATATTTTGATTATTATTTCTCATACGAGATACCATTTTTCTGATTTAAGCAACTTTAGTCATAATGGATTACCAAAAAAGAAATTAAAAAAATAAACGATGAAACAGTTAAGGTAAGTTATTTTTTGACTAGGTGAACCTTATTGTATTCGAGGAATCTGAATTATTTTTTTCCTCGATATCACATATGAAAACAGTGTATTATATCCGTATTTCAGGCCAAATTTTAAAATCCAAAAAGTCTCATCTAATGCGTTCTGTACTTCGCAGCGGCGTCGAGGTACTGAACCACTTACAGCTGGGTGCCAGCCCCGCGCACCAGCAGCACCAAAGGGACCAGAGGCTGCGCAGCCACCACGGTGCGTCGTCAAGGGGTCCTCCTCAGGGAGGGGCCCTAGTCCCAGGGCCCGCCTCCTCCTCACCCGTCCCCCCTCTCTCGCACTCCCTCATCCCTGCCTCTTCTTCCACTCCCGCCTCCTCCGTCTCTTCTGCTCCTTCCTCGGCCGCCCACTCCCCGCTCTTCCCGCACCTCAAGGAGGCAAAAGGTGAGAGCCTCGCCCTCCACTCTCACTCAGTACTGCGTTACACCGTTACAGAAGCTCATGTCTGACTGTCAGAATAACGGATACGCATCTCCAACATCACAATATCTTATTTACGTTATTCCTATCTTCAGTGGATCAAAACTTTCTAAAAGATGACGCGACTTCGTATATAACTCTCGCTTTGCTGTCCTATTCTCAATTAGTGAGTCGATAACGTTCCACACTTTAATTAACGCGAACGATTAGCCCACTAGTAAGTGTGCGTTCGTTGGAGGAATACACTATTCGGAGACGGTGGCAAAATCGCGAGTCATCGCTCGGCCTCGCGGTCATTGAATTCCAGTTATGCAACGCTCTGGAGGACATGCGCCGCGGGTATAGCGCAATGCAGAACGACGTGTGAGAACAGGATCTCCGAATGAGGCTTCGGGAGGGAGAGCGGAGAGGGTGAGATAATGAGGAGAAGCAGTCGGAGGCAAAGAAAAGGTGCGGTTGGGAATAGATGCGGGAGGATAGAGAAGGAGACGAGAGGATGGGGAGTGAAAGGGGGATGTAGGGATGGCGGAAGGGGGGGGGGGAGAATTGCGAGCGAGGACGTTGGAGTCGGTCTGGGTTGGGTTGGGTCGGCGGGCGACTGAGGTTTTTCGAGGGGACTTCTCCGTTGATGAATCGTAGTAGGACTCCAGCCTTGTTCATGTTCAAAGTTCGAAGAATCGGAATTTTCGGATGGGAGCGGGTGTGATGTAAAAAGTAGGATGCTGCGCTTAGGATTTTGCTAACTAGAGGAATAGAGCGAGACGGTTGGGGGGGGGGGGGGGGGTGCTTGGTGAGTATAAAAAACGTTATCAAATTCTCGAAAATTTTATATATGTATAAGTATTCAGTCCCATGACAAACGTGATGAAAAAAGAAATAAGTGAAAGTTCTTGTGGTGGTCAAAATAAATTTGAAATTCTGTCGAATTATAACCACAATTTCTATAAAATTTGTCATTGAGAAAACAATATTAAACAGTTAAATAGAAGAGGACGAAATACTGAGGTAATGAATCATTGTCCGGAAAAACGGAATGCTCTTCAGAATGAACACGCTGCGCCGTGAAAACATAATTCAACCAATGCGTAAAAATTAGTCGCACATGTCTTGCGAAAGCCATGAAGTTATTCCATTGCTTTTATATAGTCCACTCACTTGGGTTTTGAAGTTTTGAAAGCATTATGACCGAGAAATAACAAAGTAGGCGTCGTGAAAGAGGAGGGAGAGGGAAGGAGGAGGGAGGAGGCAGGGAAGAGAGGCATTCACGTGACTGGGGGGAGGGGGGGAGGAGGAGGCTGAAGAAAGAGACGTGAGAAATAGGAAGGCATTATTTTTACGACTCGCGTGGCTCAGTAAATGTCACGCGGGATTAGGAGAGGGCCAGGGAAACTCTACGGTTGAGTTAGTCGGATAGTTGCGTTCGTTGGAGCTAGAGAGGGAAGGAGAGTAAAGGGAATGACTTTTTGGCACCGCAAAGAGATTAAGGAAAACAACTAGGCCATCACCACCGACAACAACGCGTGTCGCTGGAGAATTTTCGTGAAATGTCTCGAGATTCCCAAGAAAGGATTCCTTCCAAACCACCCATAATTCCTCCTTTTCCCCAACTCCGCTACCCACTCCCTCAAAATGATGCAATTTTTAAGGTATCTCGTACAGTTTGAAGTTAAAAGGGGATGTCGCTGTGTGCAGCATCATTATAATTTTCGGTTTTTTAAGTTAAACATTGATAAGTGTATCATATGATTTACTACACAAATAAAATTTACTTCGTGCATGACATTAATCAGTATATAATTGAAACACAATCATTAATCTGTTTAAAACGAAGGATCGCATATTTCGTAGATTTTTTATAATGTGTTCCGGAAAAATATCAATTTACATGGTTCAACGCAATAAAAGAAAAATATTTTTACGGGATTGTGATCATTATTCAGATACTTATGCTTAGATAATACATTGGGAATCTTTTAAATGGATAATAAATTAATCATAATTGTGGCATATATCAATTAATTCTTCATCCTGGCCATGATCACTAAAAATCTTAAACATCCTATAGCAGTGACTCTCAAACTTTTTCGGTCTGCAGACCAATTAGTGGGGAAAAAGACCTCGCGGACCACCTACTCCATCCACTCCCGTCTTGCCACTGCTAAAACTTTAATAGACAAACCATTTCTGATTGTTCCAAACTAACATAAGTAGGGGGGTAGGAACAGTTGCTAGGACATTTAGTTGTATCCACTGAGATTTTACGCTGTGAAGAATTTAGTTAATTTCAGTGGTAATAATTTAATTTGTTTTGGCCAACATTAATTGCTTTAGGACTAATCAGGTGAGCTACGCAAGCAACTTAATTTAAAATGGTATATTTATCCTTATCACTATTGTAATACGTCACGCAAGTGTTGGGGATTAAGGTTCTGGTCTGTTCTTTAGAATGGCCTCGGCGTTGTGTGTCATTAACTTGCATTTTGGACCAGCCCGCTGACCAGTTGGAAGACTTTTTTGCGGACCAAACTTTGAGAACCACTGTCCTATAGGTAAACTCTTTAACTTCTTTTGCGAAGAAATGCAAATAATTTTCGTTAATTGTCCTGTAGCCTACACGAAGACCATATATATATAAGCTTAAATAAAAGGAAAGGTGGCAACAAGGTGTTGGAGGAAGCCCAGTGGACACTTACCCAGATTGGAGAGCCGCTGGGGGTGTTGAGGATACACGAAAAACACAAAAACAACACAAATATGGGAGCTTTCGGGCTGACGCCCTTCTTCAGCGACGGAGAGATGTACATGTCGCTGAAGAAGGGCGTCAGCCCGAAAGCTCCAATATTTGTGTTGTTTTTGTGTTTTTCCTGTGTCCTGAACACCCCAAGCGGCTCTCCAATCTAGGTAAGTGTCCACTGGGCTTCCTGCAACACCTTGTTGCCACCTTCATATATATATATATATATATATATATATATATATATATATAAAGAATATCTATCGAAAATACTTAAATAATAATGTTAATAGTGAAATGTGTAATTTACCAATATTATTAAAATATAAAGGTGCCTAAATTGTAGTGAACAATAAATGTTTGACTTAAGAAAAAATCACTCGATGATTGACAATGTAAAAAAATGTCTAGTTTTACTAGAGGTGAAGTACTAGTTATCATATCTCTCTATCCTTTCATCTGATATCTACATACATCAATAAATAAACAATGTTGTAATAGTTAAATGATGAGATAAGTCACAAGACATTGATAATTGGAATCTCTGCTTGAATAATGTAAGACGCAACTATTTATATCCAGCGTATACTGCAACTTAATCTTAAAACTTAAGGATTAAATTTAATCCGCATGTGCTTTTTCAGAATCCCTCCTAACGTACACAGCGCGAGGACGAAGAGTGATCTACGTTTCGCTAATGTATTCATAATTTCCCATTTTTTCCCAGATGAAGACGCTGAGAGCGGAGCGATGGGTCGTCCAGGGGGATTCTTGGGAGGACTGGGATCCGAGGCCTCTCCGTCCACCCACCACGCCCCCCTTCCCCTTCCGCAGCACTACCCCACCGCCGACGCATACGGCACCCTCTACCACTCCCACCACCACGCTTACAACACCTACGCCAGCGCCAAAGCGGCAGCCACTGCGGCCGCCGTCGCCGCCGAGGTCGGTTCGGAATCCGTCGGCGGACGTCAAGCGGCCGCTTACGTAGGGGCTGGAGGCGTGGGGGGAATGGGGCCAGACGGCACGGGGGCGGGAGGAATGGGGAGGGCGGTTTACGGGGGCGGTTACCACCATCCCCTCGGCCCTCAGCAGCATCATCCCCAGCCGACCCACCCTCAAGGCGGATTCCTCGCCGGGGCGACGGCCACGGGGGCGGGGGTTTACGTCGGGGGCAGAGGTCACGGGGCGTACGAGTACGGCCCCAGATAGTTTCATTAGGGGTCGGAGAGATCGGCAAATGCGGAGGATTTTAAAGCAACGTCGGGCTGGCGCCTCGATGTCTGTTGGAACCCATACGTTTTGGGTGGCAGAATTTGTACGTGCCGACGTTGAAGTGTGATGTTAAGTAGGAGAAGAATTAATACGTTGTGTGTGATGGACTGAAGCGATTCTAATTTTCAAGGAAGATTTAGTGTTATGGAAATAAATAAGCAACTGGTTGTAGCACCATGGTGAGAGAATGTGATTTACTATAAAATCTTTACCATCGAAATGTTTGATCCTTAGCAAAGGATTTGAAAAAGACTTGATATTAACTTACCTCCTTGAAAACTGACTGAAGCGCTTTCTAATTATAAATAGCCAGTCGGATCTTCCAGAATCTGCAAGTTTGTTAAAAAGTTTTGTGCCTAGTATGGACGTTACGGCACGTTGCCTTTGAAAGTATAGGTCACTTCGAGATCTTAAACTGAGAGTGAATATCCAACTGATCGGCGGATTGCATTTCTCTCAAAATTATGTGATAACCTAAAATCTCAAATGATTTATAACATTAAAGTTGTTTATTATAATCGTTCCATGTGACACGAACTTGACGCCAGAAGGGAGAAACCAGGAACAATAAAAAAAAGGTGAAACCATACATACTAGGCGCTATGTATAATCTTAATTGTACGTGCTAATGTTTGAATTACTTAAAAATTTAAGTTTCACTTCTAGAAAGTAACTGAGTAACTGTGGCTAAGGACTGTGCCTGCCATTCTCAGACTATAAACTGCAGAGTTATAATTCGTAATGACGCCTAACGCTTCCAAACTTAATTTATTTTTATCGTGCCAAGAAAGGATAAGAAAAATTATCTGTTATAGCATTTATAACTTGGGGGTAATTACAAGCAATAAAGCAGACTGGACACACAGATTTTTCATTGCTTTATAAAATTTGTAATGATAAAATCCATTAGATACTACATAAAAAGGTCCTAAAATTCCAAATTTCTTTGTTAATACCAATTTATCGTTTTAAGCGAATGAGAAGAAATGAGTTAATCTTTTTTCGGTCCAACTTTCTTCTTTTTATATATAAACATTTTCTCAATTAGAGCTTGAAATATATAGCCATAACTGTAGTTATTTCACGAGTCATTGACGAACGCAATAATTTTAGGAAATGTTTCACCTTAACTGCTATTTTGAAATACCGATGCATTCACCCAACTGTCACGTACGCGTTCGAAGAATTTATTCAAATGATATACGCACGCCGAAGCGTTTCCGGCCGGTGAATAGCTGCATCGCCATTCGCTTACGTTTCTACCAAAGAGAGCGCTTAACGACGCCCGCCGCACATTACGCGTAAAAAAACATTTACGGAGGAGTAAAAATCCTTAAGGAGAACGGATAGCGGAGGAAACGAGAAATAAACGAAAAGGGAGGCGAAACAGATAGTAAAAAGTGAGGGAAGAGAGGTTTTAGAGAGGATATGAGAGAGGACATGAGAGGGAGGGAGTAAGAAAGAAGGGAGGGAAAGGAACAGAGTCAGTGAAATAGACTGATTGAGAGTTGGCGATATATTTAGACAGCCGTTAAAAGACAAGGCACTGCTATCTTCCTTTATTCCTTCCTTGGGTTTCCTTTCTCCCTTCGACCCTTCGGATGAACGAAGGAGAAAAAGAGACACTTCATATAAGGGAAAACCCCCTTCTCATCTCTCCCCCCCCCCCTACCTCGCGCTACGCACACACGCACTCACGATATATTTCTTTTGCGTCTTCATTTCGACAGTCTTCCCCCCCCCCCCCTCCCGTCCCCCCTTCTCACACTCACGTCTTTCAGTTGTCACATGTCCTCGTTCTCTTTCTAACCAAAGAAAAACGCTTGCCTCGCGCCTCCCTGATGCTTCCTACTAAATTGCCACGGCGATATTTTCTCGTTTGCAACCTAAGGATGAGAGAGAGAGCGATTGTTTTGAAAATGAAGAAGTAATGGAAGGGTCTAAATTTAAATTCTTTTAATTCTTCACATTCCTAAAAAAGGCTTTTATTCTCGTTAATGAATGAAAATGCAGGTATTGTATATACAATAAAAATCAAGGAAGTAGGTTATTTGATAAGGAAATATGAGACGAAGCGAATAATTGGCTCGGCCAATGAGGCTATGAGGTGACTAATTGCTTTAGAGGGAAGAGGAAAAGTGAAATTTTCGATCAGGGCAGATTATGAATGCGAAGAAATGTGACATGTTCATTTCGTGCTATATAAGAGGGTCGGTACGAAAGTAATGCCTCCAAATTTTTTTCAGAAATTACAATTCCAATCACAATGAAATTTACATGGAAGATTTATACATCTTTCACGAACATGAGGCTATTTTTTTGCAAAGTCTCCGTCCGCTGCACTACACTTTTGCCATCGTTTAACAAGGCGCTGTATACCGATGTTTTAAACTCCTTGTCACGACTTCGGAGCACATCACGAACACTTTGCTTCACTTCATCATCATCTGAGAAATGTCGTCCACGTAGTCCATCCTTTAGTCGGAGGGTGCCAGATCCGGCCTGTAAGCAGGATTGGGAAGAAAGGTCCATCCCATGGCTGCGATTGACTCACTTGTGCGCAGGCTGGTGTGAAGCCGGCCTTTGTCGTGATTGAGAAGGACTTCATGGAGAAGGGTACCACGATTAACTAAGAGCGGTACGTGGAAACGTTAACGAAACTGAAACGCCACACCCGTAGAGTTAGTCCTAACCGAACCATGAATGAGGTCCTTCTCCATCACAACAACGGCCGGCTTCACACCAGCCTGCCGATGTCCTCCGACAACACCGAAAACCTATTACTAACAGGTAGAGGGTCCACCGAAGTCTTCCCAGCTACCTGCCTCCGCAGCACCACCCCACGATTCCCCCGAGTGGACACCACTTTCCACTCATCTGGTTTCCTGGCCCGAACACCCTCAGCCCGCGATAAGGACGTTTACATTTACATCAATACCCTCCAAGCCGCTAGAAGCGTTTGGCAAGGGGTGTCACAACACCAAGTGAACTCTAACTAATTCCTCTGTTGGACTGTCTTAAAGCGTCTGGGAAAAATGACCTGTAGTATTTCTCTGTTCTAGCGATTGTTTCGACATATTTTCTCCTGTACTCTCATCTAACATTACGTTCACTAACACCGATGGGGAGACTATGCCGCGTACGTCTTCAACGAATTCGGAGCTTTCGAATTTTTCAAATATTTTCCTTTTGTATTCAATTCTTCTACTCTTCAACGTCTGCCGTTTCAGACCCCTCAGTACCTCTGATACACTCGCATCATACCGATATACTCCTATTACAAATCTAGCCGCTCTACGCTGAACCATTTCGAGCTCTCTAGTTAGGCCCTCCTCGAAGGGGTCGCAGACGGCGCAACAGCATTCCACGACGGGTCGTATTAGGGAAAAGTATGCGATTTCCTTCACATTCGAGGGGCATCCCCGCAGGACTCTAGAGGAAAGCACATGAAATCTGTTTGCCGATGCTATAACGGTTATGATATGCTCTCTACTAGACAACTTGCTACTGATTGTGAGAATTACTCCTAGGTATTTGTAGCTATTGACGTATTTTAGCTTTAGTTCAGATATTTGATATGGGTAACGGTTGAAATTCATGGAGCGCGTGAAGTTCATTGCGGCGCATTTCTCTATATTCAGGTCGAGTTGCCAATCTTTACACCGTTTCGTAATAGCCTGAAGGTCCCTTTGCAAATTCTCCTGATAGTGTATTGTGTTGATTTCTCCATACACAGGTGTGTCATTTACATTTACATTTACATAAATACCCTGCAAGCCGCTAGAAGCGTTTGGCAGGGGGTGTCACAACATAAAGTGAAGTCTAGCTAATTCCTCTGTTGGATTGTCTTATCGCGTCTGGGAAAAAGGATCGGTAGTATTTCTCTGTTCTAGCGGTAATTTCGAGATATTTTCTCCTGCACTGTGATCTAACATTACGTTCACTAACACCGATGGGGACGACTATGCCGCGTACGTCTTCAACGAATTCGGAGCTTTCAAATTTTTCAAATAGTTTCCTCTTGTATTCAATTCTTCTACTCTTCAACGTCTGCCATTTCAGATCTCTCAATAACTCTGATACACTCGCATCATACCGATATTCTCCTTTTACAAATCTAGCCGCTCTACGCTGAACCATTTCGAGCTCTCTAGTTAGGCCCTCCTCGAAAGGGTCCCAGACGGCGCAACAGTATTCCACGATGGGTCGTATTAGGGAAAAGTATGCGATTTCCTTCACATTCGAGGGGCATCCCCGCAGGACTCTAGAGGAAAGCCCTTGAATTCTGTTTGTCGATGCTATAACGGATTTGATATGCTCTCTACTAGACAAATTGCTACTGAGAATTACTCCTAGGTATTTGTAGCTATTGACGTATTTTAGCTTTAGTTCGGATATTTGGTACGGGTAACGGTTGAAATTCGTGGAGCGCGTGAAGTTCATTGCGGCGCATTTCTTTATATTCAGATCGAGTTGCCAATCTTTACACCATTTCGTGATAGCCTGAAGGTCCTTTTGCAAATTCTCCTGATCGTGTATTGTGTTGATTTCTCCATACACAAGTGTGTCATCCGCGAAGAGTCTAACTTTACACTTTATATTATCCGCTAAATCATTTATATATATCAAGAATAACAAAGGTCCGATTACACTTCCCTGAGGCACGCCGGAAGTCACTTTGACGACGTCTGATGCAACTCCATCGAGGACTACTCTCTGGGTTCTATCGGAAAGAAACGAGGCGATCCAATTTACAATTTTCTCGTTAATTGAATAAGCCCTTAATTTTTGCACTATTTTCACGTGAGAAACGGTGTCGAAGGCTTTCCTAAAGTCTAAAAATACTGCATCAACTCCTATTCCTTTATCCGTTGCTTTCACAATATCTTGTGTGAGTAGAGCTAACTGAGTCTCGCATGACCTGCCTCTCCGGAAACCATGCTGGCTACTGTTAAGCGCTTCTTTGCTTTCGAGAAATCGCATTATTGAGCTACCGATAATGTGCTCAAAAACCTTACAGAAGATTGACGTCAACGATATAGGGCGGTAGTTTTCCACTTTTAATTTACTTCCCGTTTTATGTATTGGTGTAACGTGGGCTGTTTTCCATATCAAAGGAACTACACCCTCATCCAAAGATTTTCTGAATAGAAGTTTAAGGTACGGAGCTAATTCGTTTGCTAACGAGTTTATAATGAATGCAGGTATGGCTTCAGGCCCTGGCGATTTTCTTTTGTGGACCTGACTTAGTAATTTGACGATACCGCTTTCGGATATTTCTATGTCGCTCATATTTGAGTCTATACGAGTAGGGAAATCAATGAAATCACCGCTGTCTATTGTGAAGCAATTTTCAAAGAACCGATTTAACATACTAGCCTTAGTAAATGAATCGTGTACACTTTCACCGTTGTCTGTACGTAGAAGAGGTACTGTGGACTGTCCTCCTCGCATTTCTCGCACGTACGACCAAAATTCTTTCGAGTCGTTTTTGAGTGAGTCCGACAGTGTCGTGGATCGGTAGACGTCAAATTCCTTACGCGCTTCGTCTCTTGCAGATTTACGAATATTTCTGTATATTAAATACTCGTTTGCGTGGTCCCTACCAACTTCTTTAAGGTGCTTTATGTGCGCGTGATGCCGTCTTTGTTTCTTGAGCAAGGCACGGAGTTTCGGTTTCACCCACCGCGGGTCCTTGCGATCACGAATTGCTTTGGTTGGAACAAACGTTTTTAGCCCTTCTCGAATGATTCGCAAAATTTCCGTCCAAAAGTCATCTACGCTGTTACTATTCGCAAAATTGATAAATGTCGCTATTTGGTTTGTAACACAATTTTTTAAACCTGGGAGATCTGCTTTACTGAAGATATAGACTAATCGCGTTGGCTTATATATTGTCGCAGGGGTGTATTTGAAGTCGGCAATTACTATTTTATGATCACCTATGCCGTCGTCGATTTGTAGGTTTCTAGTCGATAGTGGGTGGGTAGTGACTAGCAGATCTAATATGTTTCCGTTTTTGTCATATCGCGTCGGCTCGTTGACGATTTGCTCTAGAAAGTTTAGAGTAAATGCTTCAATTAATTCACGACAAGCTTCTCTATTTTTTCCACCACTAACATAGGTTACGGATTTCCAATCGATCGATGGAAGATTAAAGTCTCCTCCAAGAATGACTACTGGATCGTTCTTTCTCCTAGCTAGCACCTGCAATGTACGACTGAGTTCTCTAATGTTCTCGACTCCTGAGTCAGGTGGGCGGTAAAATGAGCAAAAAAATAATTTTTTACCATGTCTCGTACGAAGGGAGCACCATATCATTTCGCAGTGTTCGCTGACGTTAATCTCCACTAATTGGCTTGATATACTCTTTCTGACGGCGATGAAAAATCCACCTCCGACTCTTTCCCTCCTGTCTTTGCGATACACCACGTAATCTGGTGGGAAAATCTCGTTAGAATTAATGTCGTCCGATAGCCAGCTCCCTGTTCCCAATACAACGTCTGCACGATGGCTTTTAACTAAGTGGAAAAAATCAGCCTGTTTCCTTCGAATGCTTCGGAGTTTATAATAATAATTTTTATTGTGTTTTCTACGGATATTTTCGTTCTGGATTTCCCCGCCACTTGATCTAACAATTTTATTTTTCTACTTCTCACTCTACCGCTATTCTTGGACACCCTAGGGTTAATGTTGGCGGACACGTTTCTAACAGATCTATTGGTTTTATCCTCGTCTAACCTAAAAAAAACCCTAGCGTGTTCAAAAACCCTACGCGCTACCGCATCGGCTGCCTCGGCCGTGTAGTGGACATCAGAACCATTTAGGGGTACCCTACATGAGTCCAGCACCGGCCTCAGGTCAAAGAAGTCCACTCCATTGCCTATACAGAAGTCCCACACCCTACGATTCCGGCGCACCACACGGCTCCAAACCATAGAACCGCAGTCCGTCCGAGTGACAATGCTGCAGATGGTAAGCCGCACCTCAGAACCCGACTCCTCTCGGACACGAGCAACCTCAGCGGCAAAGTTCTTAAAAGAACTTAAAACCTCCTCGGAGCCGCGCTTCGAGGCGTCGTTGGTCCCAACATGGGCCACCACCCGCAACGAGGAGAAACCCGTGCCCAAAACAGAAGCCCTGACCACCTTCGTCACCTGGGGCACCGTACCTCCTGGTAAACACCTGGAGAACACCCGCTCATGAACACCCTCCCGGCGGGCCCGTGGCAGTAAAGGCGCCACCACACGCCGGATATTGGAGCTCCCTAACATTAACAGCCCCCTCTTTCCGCCCGAGCTCCCCTTGGGCCCGGTCCCCACAGAGGAGACGGGAGCGGGCGCAACGGCTTCGGAGTCGTCCTCCGACAGCACCGCAAACCTATTACTAACAGGAAGAGGGTCCACCGAAGTGTTCCCAGCTCCCTGCCTCCGCAGCACCACCCCACGATCCCCCCGAGTGGACACCACTCTCCACTCATCGGGTTTCCCGGCCCGAACACCCTCAGCCCGCGATAAAGAGTGACGGACAGCCCCGATCGCTCTACCGGCTTCCGCACCCAGGCTAACCCGAGCCGTCAATTTGGCGCGGTTTGCTTTCAGGGATGACCCCGCACCCCCCACACGCACCAAAGCCGCCTCGGACTTTTCCACCCTCTGAAGGAGGTCCGCAACCACCCTCTCAAGCTCCGTGATTCGAGACCTCATGGCCTCCAAACCAGCGTCGCGCAAAAAGAAGGAAACGGGAGTCCTTGGGGTAGCCAATCTAAACTCTAAACTAATCTGACCTAGCTAAATGTTTTAAAAATATAACTTAAAATACTCGGCTAACTTATTCGTGGGCTGACTTAAGCGCTGTAATCTACGGTTAACGCAGGTAAAAAGTCTCGACATGCAAGCCTTGAGTCAAGGTCGACTACATGTATAGGAAGTGAAAGGAAGGTTCCGAACTACACAAATAAAAATATAAAACTTTTGCTTTACTAAATTTTATGCATGGGAATGAAATCTGTTAGTTAAAACTAAATATTACATCTACGAGAACGAAAATAATACTAGTGAATGTTAAATAAAATAACTTATCCCTAAAGTAGGTGATAGTAGAGCTTAAGCACTTAACACCTAAACACTTAAAAAGAAAAATCTGATGTGGCCAACACATGACTTTCTCCATATTTGGGGTATAGATATTTAAATTATTTTGAATAGCATTATAAGGCGAAATTATTATTTCGTATCGTAAAAGAATACAGTCGTCCTTATTGCCGTAAATTACGTATATTTTGAATATGTTTACAGAATGCACCGCTACATGGTGCTGGCGCTATATACTGGTATTAAGATAAAGCGAAATATATCCGAAATAGATGGTTCTACGAAAATTAGTTTCAAACAAAACTTGGAAGAAATATTATCCTCTACAACTTTGGTCCTTATGAAGATTACCATTAACGATGTTGTTGAGGAGATATTTGACGGAAACCGGTTATTTATAAATAACTCCTAAATAATAAGTCCCATAGAAAATTGCTTCAAATGAAAGCTGTAGGAAATTACATTCTTTATAACCTATGTATAGAATTGTATATACAATAATGATCTTTTAATGGAGAAATATCGCAAAAACCGAATCGGGTTTCGAATAAACCTCGACTTTCGGTTAACCGTTATTGTCCAAAAACTAATGTTCTTTGTGCTCATGCTAAAGTGTTATATATGAAGTTTGGTAACGATATGGCAAGTACTTTTTGAGTTAGAGCGCCCACAATCACATACACACACGCGCGCGCAGACACCCTCACACACACACACACACATCATTCCGAAAATAGTCTAAAAGTGTTCTAGGGACCTCAAAACGTGTATTTCCGTTGAAATCTCGAAGTCGATTTTTTTCATGATCACAATACTTTCCCATTACTTCGTATGGAGAAAGTAAAAAAAAGAAATGTGGTATTATCAGAACTTCAGGATAGTAGAACTAATAAAACAATAAAGATCGTGTACAAAATTCAGAAGGGAAAAGCGAGAACTTTGTCACGAAAGTGAATAAACAACACTACATATAATAAATGAACAACGAAGTTGAAACTAAAATAGCCTTAAATTAACGAAACGAAAACTTAAGTCACGAAAGTGAATAAACAGCACAACATCTAATATATAAACAACACAGTTTAAACTAAATTAGCCTTAAATTAACCAGGTTAGTTAAATATTAGTTAAGAATATGAATGTATCTTTTTGGATTTGGTAATGTGAGATATTATAAGTGAGAACACTAACAATAAACTGCAAATAAAGACGTGGCCTCCGGATATTCTCCGAATAATTATTGCAATTAAGACGAATAATCTAAGGCATGCAACAAAAAATAATAATAATAATAAAAACTAAAATTATAATATAACTAAAGGTACAGCAAGCGCTCCATGAATTTCAACCGTTACCCATATCAAATATCTGAACTAAAGCTAAAATACGTCAAAAGCTACAAATACCTAGGAGTAATTCTCACAATCAGTAGCAAGTTGTCTAGTGGAGAGCATATCAAAACCGTTATAGCATCGGCAAACAGAATTCAAGTGCTTTCCTCTAGAGTCCTGCGGGGATGCCCCTCGAATGTGAAGGAAATCGCATACTTTTCCCTAATACGACCCGTCGTGGAATACTGTTGCGCCGTCTGGGACCCTTTCGAGGAGGGCCTAACTAGAGAGCTCGAAATGGTTCAGCGTAGAGCGGCTAGATTTGTAATAGGAGAATATCGGTATGATGCGAGTGTATCAGAGGTATTGAGGGATCTGAAATGGCAGACGTTGAAGAGTAGAAGAATTGAATACAAAAGGAAAATATTTGAAAAATTTGAAAGCTCCGACTTCGTTGAAGACGTACGCGGCATAGTCGTCCCCATCGGTGTTAGGGAACGTAATGTTAGATGAGAGTACAGGAGAAAATATGTCGAAACAATCGCTAGAACAGAGAAATACTACAGATCATTTTTCCCAGACGCGATAAGACAGTCCAACAGAGGAATTAGTTAGAGTTCACTTGGTGTTGTGACACCCCCTGCCAAACGCTTCTAGCGGCTTGCAGGATATTGATGTAAATGCAAGCTAAAGACAGCTATACTACGGGATACGGCAGGTAAGAACGCAGCAGCGGGAGCAAAGTGAAAGCACGTCTGCTCACGACGGAGGCCATGCACCACGAACTAAAACCACATGAAATAATTCAAAGTTGAAATCGCACGTGATTTTCATTCTAAAACGGAATTACAATAGGCGCGGGAATTAAGCGAGAATGCATTAAATAAATTCAGAGAACATATTATTATGAATTGCAGATAATACATACAAGCTCGGCAAATGAGGCAACAGCCTAGTCCTCAGAAACTTGAACGCCATTCGTCGCTGTGCAAGTCTTATGGGGAAACAAATCTAAAATGCAGATGTGACTCATGTTTACCTAAATTGACCATAGCCGGTAAAGAAATACGGTAAACTCCCGATTTACGAACGTTCGGTTTACGAACTTTCGGTCTTACGAACAAGAATGTCTACGCCATAAATTCGACTTACGACATCAAAATTCGATCGTACGATATTGAATTCAGTCATCTCCGATTACAACCATCATTTTAAAACATTGTATGAAAAAGTAACATTTATTTCTGGCATACCTAAATGCATTGTTGCTGGACCCTTTTAAGTGTGTTTAAAAGATTTTTTTCATTGCTTTGTGTGTGCAAATCGCGTCAGTATTCCTTGGATGCGTTTTTTATTCCTTTGCAGCACCACTCTTCTCAAATAAAATTTGAAAGTTGTGCATCTTCTTCTTCCACATCATCACGCCTGCTAATCTGCCCTCACACCCGTAAGACCTCTACCCCAAACTTCCGCTTGATGTGGAAAATGACGCCAAATTCAACGACTGAATAAGTTTTTATTAAGATGCATTTGTTAAAATCTATTCTAATTTGTTCCGTTCTCCTTTTTATTGCATGTGTGCGAGGAAAATTGTTTTTCGAACACATCCCATGTTTTTAACATTGCATTAATGGGAAAATCTCTCCCGATTTACGACCTTTCGGTTTACGAACTGCTATTCAGGAACGCACGGTGTTCGTAATTCGGGAGTTTACTACAGTTGGTGCTGCTGAGGGTGTTATTATTTTCTTATTAATCCTTCAAGATATGCGAAAAGTCAATTAAATAAAGTAGACACAGTACTAACCATTATAGGAAACCTGGAGTTGTAAGAAAATCTCCATCTCATCGGAACAGCGGTGTAGTAGCAAAATATGAGGGGTGGATAAATCGGCCCAATTGGTACAGTAATTAACGACCACGAGTAAGTAATGCATTAGGTACGTCATGGAGAACAGGTGAGGAAAAGAGAGGGAGAGAAGAGGGGACAGTTGAAAGAGGAAGACTGGGAAAGAGTGAAAAAGGAAGATAGGAAAGTGAAAGGAGGGGAAATAGGGTGGAGAGAGGAATAGGGTGGAAAGAGGAATAGGGTGGAGAGAGGAATAGGGTGGAGAGAGGAATAGGGTGGAAAGAGGAATAGGGTGGAGAGAGGAATAGGGTGGAGAGAGAGAGGAAAAGAGTTTATAGGGGAAGAGAGATTGCCGAGTGGGTTGACGAGGACGAGACATCCGTGCCAAAAGAATACGCGATGCTAACGAGCTTTAAAATATATCGTCCAATCACAACGACTCGCTCCCTCCGCTTGCGCCCTCTCACATCCACCCACGCAAACACTTCCAATATTTCTAATGGCGCGATAAAAAAATCTGTTTTAAAAGTTCCGAAAACCCATTAATCTCAATATCCCCGGAGATAAATATTTACTAGAGTTTAAAAGAAATAACGTTTAAATGACCTTATGGCTGCTTTTAAAAGTCAAAAAGTTTTCGAAAATTGTTCATTAATGAACGTAAATGTCGAATAAGTGGAATAAAAAGTTAAAACCCTCTTATTTTTGGTATAATTCTAAGCAAAAGCACAAGTATGGTACTGCCAATACTTATTTTAAGACGGTCTGTTGTATATTTTAATGTGCCACGCTGAAAAAAGTTATATCTTCATCGAGCTTTTCTTCCTAGATCTAAATGACATATTTAACCAAAATTGCATATAAAATTTTATTCGACGGTATTTCGATCAGCTGAAATGTTCAAATATTTGAGTTCAGATATTCATAATTTACTATGTCGAGTAAATAAAAAAATAACTCAAAATGGATATTTTCTCATTTTTGTAATGTGCTCTAATTTCATTCAGGCAGGATAATTTCCGGTGTCTTATCGTTCAATAACGTGCTACAAAATATTTTTTCCCTTACTCTAATAAGAATCCGAAGTCCGTTTACCGAATAAGGAAATTCATTTTATTAAACGTTTCATTTTTGTGATCTATTGGGAATATTTTTGAAACGGGAGAAAAATATTCCCAACTTAACAGTTTATACTTGCCTGCATATGATCTTTAGATCACTTTATTCCATCAATTCCTCTCAATATATAGTTTTTCAAAGTTGATTTTAATTAATTTCCCATCCGGTGAGTTATCCCAGAGGATACACTAGATGCAAAATAATTACTTAAGGAGTGGAGCCATCTCGATGAGCATCTTTTTTGTGACTCATAACAGCAATTTCCCTCAAAGTAAGACTTTCCAACAGCCTCTTCCCTGAACATCGCACACTTAATAAAAGAAATCGGTACAATATATACTGTACAAACTTTCTCACATACTAATGCGTCGTTTAGTTATATTTTGAAAAATATAAACTATGTAGAATCATCATAAACATCAAATTAAAGAACTATACGAAACTTGATGAAAATCGTTGGAGCCGTTTTTTAGAAAATCCAATTGTTAAAGTTGCCTAGAATAAACTGCCCTTAATTTTTGTGAAATATCAACCATTTCTTCATAGTCTCTATTCTTCTGTATGATAAAATGCCTAAGTACCCGTTTTCATTCATCTTTGCTCTACCGTTTACTCTATAGCCGCGAACAGACAGACAGACGGCATTGCGAAAACCACTTTTTCGGATTCAGCTACAACTAAAACGTATTTTTTCGTAAAAATCTCAAGGTCGAATTTTTTCGCGATTACAGTACCTACTTACTACGTATATGAGAAAGTAAAAATTCACATAACCGAAATAAACTTTGCGTACCGTTTGGTATCCCGGAATTTCATGCATATCCATTTCGCGCAAAGGAGACAAGATATTAATTCAGTTTCCATCCTCCTGCGACCGTCCTCCGTCCCAAGCCGCTCTCTCCTCTCACTTTGTGTCACCCTCACAAGCGGGTAGCTCCATCCACACACCGCCCACGCCTTGCGCACCATGGCCTCTGCTAAAGAGATAGACGGAGGTAGATAGGTATAGTGCGCCTCCAAGGCGATCCCTTTACACGAGGATGGAATGAGTGAGTGAGAGTTCTCTCCCTGATCTTCTTCTATTTCTGGTTGTTGTGTTTGCGATCCCGCGATACTCCAAAGGATCCATTGCAAAGGCGACCGAGAAGAAAATTTAGTCTTTTCCGAACTAGAGAGTTTCCAACACAAACAAGTGCGAGAGATATGAGATAAGGATAATCTGTTTGACTAACGACTCTCTCACAATAGATGCCGACGGTAAAAAAAAGGGAATGCAGGGTGTCTGCCTTCTGAAAAAAGAGTTCCCGGTCTTCATTTGCCCTCATTATTAATGTACTGGATCTAATCTATTCGATTGAAAACTTCGTTTATGAGGGGAGAAAAAAATTTAAATGTTTTTTAAAAATAAATAATAAATAATAGATGCAGAAATGAGAATATTTATTTTTTCGATTAAGTATATACATGTTAACCATCGATGAGAGTAATGTGTAAGTACGAACGGCGTTTATTAAGGTTATATGACTTATTTTAGCGGGCATAAAAATATGATTTCTAATTGCAAAATTATTATTTTAAACTTCTATGAAATGAACGTCTTTGGAAAAGTCACTTTGAAATACGATTCGAAAGCCTTTTGATGTTTTGTCTTCTACCATTGAGAGAGGAAATGAGAAAAACAAATCGCTAATGTTGTTTATCTGGGCTCGGTGCAGTTGTGCGCCGTTCCAAAAGCAAACTACTAGCGGTGCTCTTTTTAAGTAAATAAAGGTAAATAAAGTTTTAGCGGAAGAACAGCTCAAGGTAAAAACGTTAATGATATAATATTTATACCAAGGAAGATGCCTATGTTTTCTTGCACAGGCTTTCTTTTGTGATGCCAAACCTATTTCATTAAATAGTGAAATTTATTTATTAATAAACCATACATTTGTTTTATGCGAAGTATACGAGTTCCGAAATCAAAAATTAAAGTTTGAAATCCGTTCGTCCTAAATTTTGTAGTTGTATTTAAATCTAAACATTTAACGAAACGATTCGGATGATGAAAATCACCGAAAGAGTAGGGGAAACTCGGCTAATTCCGTGATATTAAGAAACCTAAAGACTATTACATACGTAAATATTTTGCCGTTGCTAAGGTGTATTATCACTAAATTACACCAGCGTATTCTACTACACCTCTCCTACAAGTATCATGCACCAGAAGCTGGTTTAATTTCGTGAATAAGGTTTATTTAAACTATCACGGAATTAGTCGAGTTTACCTATCAGCAAAATCTAACACTTTATTTTAAAATTCGATTAAATTTTACATACATTACATTTACATTAGACCTTGTAAAACGATAGAAAGGGCAATAGCAAAAATGAAATCTTACTTCGTTGTTTAGCGGAGGGAGATGGCGTCATTGAAGGAATGCGGTTGATAAAAGGAAAACACAGCCATTCGATCGGATCTAATATCAAGAAGACGAAGAAGGGATGAAAAGTAAAGAAGAAGGAAGAAAGGGTTAACGCACGGATTGCGAGGAAGCGACGGACACGTGACCGAAGGAGGGAGGAGTGAAAGGGGAGGGGGGGGGGGTGAAAGGGGAGGGGGGAGTGGGGGGGGGGGGTGAAAGGGGGGTGGAGGAGTGAGCCGTTGACACACTAAAGGCCTCCCACGCGCTACTTCCCTCTGTTTATGCAGACCGAGATTTAATATCTGCCCCGAGACTTTGCACTAATTCCCGTCTCTCGGTACATATTCCTTTTCGCCCTCTCCAACCAACGACGCCTTCGCTCCTCCCTCTCACCCCTTTCCGCGACGCCACCCCACATGATTCCACGATTTACTTATTCGGCGCATTCCACCCTCACAACTACATCCTTCTCTCTCCAACCTCCGCTCCATTATTCACTTTATGGAGGATAACAATTGAGCATTTCTCGTAAAACTGTACTCGTAACACGTGCTCTCTTAGTTCTCTGCCTGATAAGTCGGAAGATAGTTCGACTCGCTGGTAAGAAGGCGTTCGGTAATTTTTTCAGCACTGACCACTAACCAAACCTCTGACCACATCAAATCGAATTCGGAATGCAGTCATTTCGGTTTCTCTATACGAATCCTTAACAAGGATGCATTTATTTCGTAACGCCGCAAATCAGGGGTTTCCAAACATTACAAATTCGAGCGCCCCCTCTTTATCACGTTCAATCAAAATTCACAAACCTACTGGACCTACAACTGCCATTCATATAAACACTTTAATAATTATATGGACGCAAACGATACGTCCTAGCCATTCAAGGGCTAAAATTTGACGGATGCATATTTTTAAATAGTACCACGATCAATGATGGTCAAATCTTTTTCGCCCCCCCGAACTATCCACCACCCCCAGGGAGATTGAAAACCGCTGCCATAACCTAATACATATTAGTCCAAACCGATTGCGAATTTCTCCAGTAAACGAAATGAAAAAAGCAGGGGCGTAGTTACAACTTTGGGACCTCTCTGCAGGTAAAATTTATGCCCACTATGTGAAAAAATCGTCATAAAGCTATTTTTATATATTTATATATTTCTCTACCAACTCATCAGTTTTCATTTTGAATGCTTCTGAGTAATCTGCCAAAGGAATTGTTAAACACATAAGTGTTTTAATCTACTTCTGGGCATGCTAGTGCGTATGCAGATTTTTATTAACTTTAAATTGAAAAAGATTTTTCATTGGACGGTACAGTAACTAGCAATATCAAATGTATCATCAAAGATGCACGTAAACTGATATAGACTGATGCCAGTCTGTATTTAATCACTATTAAATTCACTAGTTCCTTGGTTTCCATACAGTTTTCAATCTCATCTTTCAAAACAAACATTTTTTCGTCCCTCCCCCTATAAGCTTGGGGTCCCAATGCACTGCGTGGACCTTTACTCCTTCCAAGTTACGCCCCTGGACCAAAGATAATCTCTTAGTTGATAAATAACAAAATTTACGTAATTCACGAAGATTAAGAATGGACGACTCAGAAAGATTAGGAAGAGAATCCCTTAGGTATTACCCAAATAACAATTCCAACTCCGATAGCATCAAATGCAAATGTTCAAGTCAAAATTCTGTGGTACACCCCGGTCTTTTTCAAATGTTTCATTTCCAGGACTAAGGTGATGTGCTAACTATTAGTATCACATTAGTATGTGAGTATCCTTTTGGATACGTAAGCGGAGTAACTGCACCGAAAAAAGGAAAATGGTAAATTTTCGGCACAAGAGTTTTCATCTGAAAACTCTAACGTTGAAAACTCCAATTCGATGATCGTTCGCCAATTACTGTAGTTTTTTTTAAGGGAACCGCCGAGCTTTGTACAAGTCGTTTGCTTTCCGATCAATGACAACAGTTACAATAAAAGCAGTCAAAAATAAATTAATAAACTTGGCGGACCTATAATTGTATCGTAACGAACAAAGGAACCTTGTAATAATCCCATTTCCTCCAATCGATTCTCTAATCATTCGCATCCTTCCCTCCCTCTAACCTTTCCTCCCAATACTACTCATGCATATGCAACAGTTAAAGCATTAACTGTTGCCATGTGTGGACCCCCGATGCGTTTTACGATCTTCATCCCAACCCTTCTCACACGCACCCTTTCAGGAAGAGCACATGGCTCGCATCATCCGGGAGAAACGCGACCTGCGGACCCCGACGACGACGCTCGAGGTCACGCTGCACATAAAAGCATTATTATTGTGATACTTTGGGTTTTAAGAATGATCAATCGCGAAGACTTTTTGCAAGTCGATATAAAAATGGATTTAAAACTTACAATTGCCGTCAAGGAGGAGCTGCTTTTCGTCGAGCCTGAGAAGGATGCTCCCTTGTAACTATGCATTCGAATGCAAAAAAAAAATTGCGTAGGGGAATGGCTTTAAAGATTGAAAATGTGTGTGATCGAACAAATCCCTAAATCGATGAACAAATATTGTAGGAACCTCGAGAAATAAGTTGAGTTACCGACATATATAATAAAAACCAATTTGCTCTCATTTTTCTCAGAAAAAATGCTAAACTTTCACTGTTTTAGGAATTATAAGAAAATTTAATAACTACATGAGCATTAATACATTTATTTTTAATGAAAAACACTTGGTTATATTCCAGAATTTTTTTATTTCACGACCGGTTTCGCTAAATAACTAGCATCACCTGATGATGCTAATTATTTAGCGAAGCCGGTCGTGAAATAAAAAAAATTGTGGAATATAACCAAGTGTTTTTCGATAATATGAGTATCAATTTTACCACTACGTTCAGCCATATTCCTTGGATTTTATTAATACATTTTATAACGCCGGTTTAATGATATAATCTCAATAAAGCAGTAAAAGTGACTTTATTTATATCATAACAAATGTAAAACACAATATAGTTCATCCACCGGCTGATGTAATAATTGTATATTGCAAAACATCATGTAATTATAATAACCAGCATATTTTTAAAAATTTCGCCAAGACAAAAATTTAACCGCATATACATTTTAAAACGAATTAAATCTGAAATTCAATTAAATTAAATTTAGCAAGCGCTGCAATATTTAGATTTAAATAACGGTTTAATTTTGAAACCAAAGAGTCTTCTATATTTTTCTTATATATAATGTCTAATTTTCCATTAAAAGAATATCATATTAAATATATATTTTCTAATCGCAATATTGATTAACCAGCCGTAAATTTTCAATCGGGAGCCAGCGATAGTGAGAAAATCATGGTGAGCCTTTCTATTAAAATAATATAAAATTAAATGAAATTTTTCTAATCCTAATATTAGTTAACCAGCCGTAAATTATTAATCGACAACAGGGATCATCGTAAAAATTGATGCTTGAGGGTTTTTCACTCCAAAAACTGCGAAGAAATATTGAAAGCACTATTATGTTCAGGGAGGACCGACCGCAGATGTATTTTTTCTCGCTCCAGTTCGACGAAAATCGTTCGTTGGCGCTTCGAGAGGCGGTAAATCTCTCATCGGGTCATTTCACCGAAATTGTTTGCGCCTTCGCTCAGCAGCGTGAATCCCAAATGCTAAGAGGATGGTCGGGAAGAGTCTACTCCTGTAGAGAGGATCTAAGAGAGACACATAGCATAGGGAATGGGTGAGAAAGGAACTACATTGGTCCAATAGCAAAGTGAGATGAAATACATAGAGGCAATAATACGGATATTAGTGAATTAGAGTTTAACTGAGCAAAAAATTCAAACGAAAAGGAACATATTAATTAAATAGCAAGGAAACGTAAAAAATGACGGTTTTATTTAAATAAACATCCAAAATTAATGGAGGCTGATTGCAACAATAATTTTCAGTATTTCGAGCTTTATATAGCTTAAAATATTTTATGGTTTTCCAGAGTGGGAGAAAGCGATTGAATGGATAATTATCATATTTATTTTGTCGGCCAAATGAAATAATTCTGGACTTTGATCGGAGAGAAAATTCATAGGGGCAGAGAGAGAAAAGACTTTTAATTACCCTAAATTTAAGAAAAAACGGCCTTCAAAAATTAAATCTGATGTACACGTGGAGTTGGAGCATTTTTCGGGTGGTAATACTTCATTCGAGTGGAAAAATAATTACCTCTTTTCTGTTTGAAGGATTAACAGCAATTGGGAGGTTGAAGACTTCTGTAGCATCTTGTTATTACAAAGCCGTTACAAAGGAATTCTACATAAGTGGCGTACGCTCTGCATCTCTCATTCGTGTTCCACGATAGCGGCCCACATTCCTCGTGAGACCTCCGTACCCTTGTCACGTGACCTACATTACACCTACATTCCTCACTCACCGCGACGCTTCTACTCTCTACGTGGTGCCCTATAAGTTTCACTGAGTGGTGCGCAGCAGGGAAAGTTAAAGAGATTGGACGGTTTGGATAGATGCAAAATTCTGGCAGATGGAGAAAGTGTAAGTGAAGTGTGCGTGATGAGAAAGAGGGTGTAAGGCAGTGCGGCCCAAACTTTTTTATGCCAAGGGCAACTTTCTGTAAATTGTCTTGGGGTTACTAATTTTTTAAACATATACGTTAGGGCATTGTAACTTTAAGTTAAACGTAAAAATAAGAAAGCATTTATTATACACCATTTATGAAAATCGACAAAATAAATAATTGCTAAATTTATTTAAATTTCTTCATTTCAACGATTATGGTCGCGTTTACAATGCATATCTTTAGCCAGTGATTGTTAATTGGACTTTTAACTCGAAACCGAGAGGCGTAAGCAATATTTAAGATGTTCATTGGTGAGTGCATTTCTGGTCTTACATTAGATTAAATTAGGTTCATATTAAAAAATATCGAGTCACATAAATAAGTGGAAGGAAAACATGAAACAAGTTTCCTAAAAATTTAATCGTTATATCTTGCTTTCAACTCTACATCTAGATCTACATGATACCCTGCAAATCACCAGACTGGTGGGTGGCAGGAAGTGCAGCACACCAAGACCTACCTAATAACGTCCCTCGTGGGAATCACTCTCCTGTTATGATCCCGTATGGTCCATGGGAAAAACGAGCTCCGATATCGCTCGGTCCTACAGTCGATCTCTCGTATTTTATTCTCGTGATCGTGCCTGCCCATGTACGTAGGTGCCTCTAATATTCCTGAGACCTCCTCTAAGAGAACTTCAGGCCTAAATTTCTCCACAAGCCTTAACCTAGCGCTAATTCTGCGATCCTCTAGCGATATCCAATTCAACTCCTTCAAGAGACTCTTAATTTTTGCTCATATTTTTGCTTTACGAATCTGGTATTTGTCCCTTTTCGTACGGATCCCATATGCTGGAAGCGTATTCGATCTGAGATCTGACTAATGATAAATAACACGTTTCTCGTACCTGTTCTGTGCTACTTCTTACTATTCTGCCTACGAAGCCCAATTTCTTATTAGCTGCGCCTACGATCCTTCGAATATGCATATTCCACCATAGATCACGACATATGGTGATTCCTAAATATTTAACGTACTCTGTAGATTGGATATTCAATCTATCAATTATGTACTCCGAGTCTAATTCATTGTTCTTACTCTTCCAGAAACTCAATAGGGAACATTTGCTGTGATTAACTTCGATTTTCCAATCTTGACACCATGCTGAAAGGGCGTTTAAATCTTCCTGGAGCGATTTTTGGTCATCCTGACTCGTTATCTCCTTATATAAAACGGTGTCATCTGCGAAAAGTCTTATTTTGCAGCGAACTACCTAGCAAATATCGTTTATATATATCAGGAATAGTAGTGGGCCTATGACACTTCCCTGTGGAACACCTGATGCGACTTTTACCGGGTGTGAAGATTTCAATAACTACTATCTGTTTTCTGTCTGAGAGGAAGTCTTTTACCCAACTCACGATCTGAGGGTTTATGCCGTACTTTCCTAGTTTTCCTATTAATTTATTATGGGGTACTTTGTCAAACGCTTTTTTAAAATCAATAAAAATGGCATCAACCTGAGTGTTTTTCTCTCCGCATTGTAACAAATCGTTTACGAACAGGGCGAGCTGCGTTTCGCATGACCTACCTTTCCGAAACCCGTGTTGGTTTTTGCTTAGTGAAGAACGACCTTCTAAATAACGCAGAACAGAGCTAACGATTATATGTTCTAGAATCTTACACGATAATGACGTCAAGGAAATCGGTCTATAATTTTCGGGGTTCTCTTTATCACCGCCTTTGTGGATGGGCGTTACGTATGCTAGCTTCCAGTCTTTTGGAACGGTACCATGTGCAACGGATTTTTCGAATATTATTTTCAAGTAAGGTGCGATTACCGAGGCTAGCTCTTTCAACACACGCGCGGGTATGCCCGCAACATAATTAATATTTCATCTGTTCCGTCCATGTTGAACATCTCCTATTTTGCTAGAAATTTCTTCCATGTCAGTTTCGGCGAAAAAATGTTACAATGGGCTATAAAACGTCCTTGGAATTTAGTTTTTTAAAATTTTCCTAGCACCTCGCTGTCTCCGCGAGCGACTCCAATCTTCCTAAAGGGCAACGTAATGGGCACTCCTGGTGTAGGCATGGGAAACGAGGGTGTTTGGAGAGAGAGAGAGAGAGGGTGAGAGAGAGGGTGAGAGAGAGGGTGAGAGAGAGAGAGAGAGGGTGAGAGAGAGAGAGAGAGAGAGGGTGAGAGAGAGAGAGAGAGAGAGAGGGTGAGAGAGAGAGAGAGAGGGTGAGAGAGAGAGAGAGAGAGAGAGAGAGAGGGTGAGAGAGAAAGACGGAGTGGCGAGGAAAGAGGAAGGAAGGAAGGAGGAGGATGCACAGAGGGTCGCAAAGCAAGAGAAAGAGAGACGGTTCTGGTTGTATGAGCGATGGTTGCGGCAGACGCATGGGTCATCGCCAATCCATCAATTGCGGAGAGTGGAAAGTAAACCTCCCCGCCTCTACCTCTCTTTCTTTGCCAGGAATGTTAAGGGAAGGGATGACGTTGTTTTGACTGGCGCAGATCTTTCAGAGTGGCAATTAAAAAATTATAGTATTATTAAAACTGATCCGAGAAAGAGGGAGGGAGGGAGGAGAGTGAGGGAGAGAGAGAGAAATAAGTCATTTGGCGGCACACGCTCGAGTTTAATGATAAGAGATCGTGAGGAATATTGAAAATAAGTCATGAAATTAGATTATAATTAAATAACAGAAAACGCATCAAATAAAACATTACCATTTTAAAGAGAAAGTAGGTAAAATTTAAAGTGGAAAATCGCTCGTTATATTTTTAACACTACGAAGGAAAGATACCCTGTAACGATATCTTCCATGTGATATACGAATTTCATACTGATTCAGTATTATTGATGACAGAAAAAGGGTTCAGTATTTGCTCCAATTCAACTGGTTTTTTAAACGAAAACCACATTTCATTATCACTGTAGGTACGCGTAATGGTGTGGTACAGCTGCACAATTTATAGCCGAGCTGGTTGCTCACATACCATAAAATGTTTCCGGGAATAAAAAAAACAAAGCAAGGGATACCTGTAATTTTGATTTCTTAGATGCTAAGTTCAATAAAAAATTCCCAAATGATTAGAGGAGGAGAAGGTAGCTTTAAAATTCCAAGAAGATTAATCCGTATATAACCGAATACATTAAACAAATAAAACCTTGCAAAATGTGATATAATCAATTATTGGTCTGTTAGCTGTTTATATCAGAGTGAAAAAATAATCCTATTTTTTACGTATTTTTTATGGACACACTCAACATATGAATCATGTGGCATTAAAAAAACTCAAATGCACATATAAACCTTCTCCTCATCTATTATCGGCGAATTGCGCTATATTATTAGTTAATATTTCACATTAATCATAGTTCATATTGCTCGCTTACTCGAAGCGCATTTATTGGCCCGCAGTTGGAATAAATAACTACAACCAATATGGTTTCTTTCATCATCATCGTCTTAACTATAAACGGAGCAGTCGCTTTTTCGGTTTAAGATACTATAACCATAAACATCGATAGTCAGATATTGGTCCGTGTGTTTCAATGCTTCGACGCATCGTTCCAGACTTGCGAAAATGAGGACAGTGTCCTTGCGGCGTCAGACCAAAGAGTGATTAACGAGCATTAGCACTTTACGGGTGGTTGCCATTCGTAGAAAGCTAATGCCTTCGAGACGATGTCCGAGACATAACCGTTCGTGGAAGCGTTAAAAAGTGGCACTTTTGGAGGGAGTGATAGGGACATTTGTTGGTGCAAGAAGGGTGGTCGCGCCTAAGGCGAGGGAGGAGAGGGATGGAGAGGAGGGGAGGAGGGGGATGGAGGGGGGAGGGGGAGGAGGGGATGGAGGAGGCGTGTCTTCTTAAGGGTGGTCCCCAACGAGCAAGCTGAGGGCGAGACCGAATGAGGTCTTCCACCAAGCCGTTCCTTTTTTTCTCAGGCCGCAGATGGCTCCCTAAGAAGCCTCCGGCACGCGAGGAATCCGACCACCTCCATGCGTCATTAAACCACCAAGAATTGAGTTATTAGCGCAGTTGGAGGGGGAAAGAGGCGGAGGGGCAAGAAGTTGGGAAGAGGAACTATTCGAGGAAGTCGTTGAACAGCGTGTCCGTTAAAGAACAACTAATATATCTCACTGCATCGGCATGTTTACCATTTTGCAATGTCGTGAAACTCAAAAGAGGAGACGGGAATATTCATACAAATCAGATTCAAACAATTTTATTCAGCCTGAAACCCATTTTCTAAAATGGTATCCCAAAGCCTTTTCTCCGTTTTCCATAACGTTATCCCTTCTTACGGAGATACTATCTGTGGCACCGTGCTACCATTCGCAAACGATCTCTTATTACCATTTTATTTGCTTATTTGAACATAAAGAAAGGAACCATTACAAGAACAAATGCCATTGTCATGCTTATTCCATCATGTATTTTTGCTTACAATTACGCCGTTACGGCTTACGACTCTAATGCGTTCCTGAAAACCGTAAGTCAAATTATCGTAAGTCGAATATCAAATTCCCATAGACTTACATGTTATAAACTGAGATACGGTCCAGGAGCTTGGAAAAAATATGAACATACCAAGCCTTATTTAGGCTATAAATTAATAGTTTAAGAACCAATGAGTGTTATAGATATTATATAATAAACATTTTTAAGACGTAAAACAAACGATAAATTAATACCTACAATGCGGACGAGTCGTATCGTCCAACTGAACATTATCGACAGAAAATAAGCACAAGAAAGTAGACTCGAATAGCGCATCGAATATCGTATGTCCGGGGTACGATATCGGATGTCGATTTCGAGGTGTCAATGTATTAATGCCGTAAGTCCGCGTTTATCGTAAGTCGAAACATCGTATTAAGAAATAAATTAGTGTAAGAGGAATTAAGTCCAATTTTTTTATTTTATAAATTTTACCGAAAACTTAACTAACTACACCGAGGATAACTATACCTGTAGGAACATAATTCCTCTAGTAAAGTACGAAAATGTTTTTACTGATACTCTATGGATCCACAAGTGAATTTTCCACCTAGAACCCTGGAAAAAAACCTTACTTAATATTGGAAGTAATTTAATTTTCACTTAAAATATTTAGGGAAAAGTTCCAGTGTTAATAATATTTTTTAATGATTCGGGTTACTTCTCTATAAATGGAACACCTAGTACATCATTTCAACAAGGAAATACCAATCCTCAGAGGTAACATTTCAATTTCACTCGTTAAAGTCACGAAGGGAAATATTATGGAAATTCTCGACAGTAATTCAAATGCTAAAAACCTGATAATTTAGCGACTAATTCTAGTATTAGTAGTAGCATTTTGGTCGCACGTTAGAGAGGTTCATGGTAGAGGACCCACCATAGCGTCATTGAGAACGGAGGCAGGTGATGTAGTACACGATAGCGCGGAAAAAGCGAACTTGTTAAATGAACACTTTCAGAAAGCGTTTACTTCGGAGAGCAACGAATTTGAGGAACCAGCTTTGAATGATGGCGGAATTTCGATGGAAGATTTGATATTCTATGAAACAGGTATCGCGCACCAACTAGAGTCATTTAAGGAAAATAAGTCTCCCGGACCGGAGGGCAAACCCGCGCGTGTTAAAAGAGTAATCGCACCTTACTTGAAAATAATATTCGAAAAATCCGTTCCACATGGTACCGTTCCAAAAGACTGGAAACTAGCATACGTAACACCCATCCGTAAAGGCGGAGATAAAGAGGACCCTGAAAATTATAGACCGATTTCCTTGACGTCATTATCGTGTAAGATTCTAGAACATATAATCGTTAGCTCTGTTCTGCGTTATTTAGATGGTCGTTCTTCGCTAAGCAAAAACCAACACGGGTTTCGGAAAGATAGGTCATGCGAAACGCAGCTCGCCCTGTTCGTAAACGACTTGTTGCAATGCGGAGAGAAAAACATTCAGGTTGATGTCATTTTGATTGATTTTATAAAAGCGTTTGACAAAGTACCCCATAATAAATTAATAGGAAAACTAGGAAAGTACGGCATAAACCCTAATATCGTGAGTTGGGTAAAAGCCTTCCTCTCAGACAGAAAACAGAGAGTAGTATTTGATGGGAAATCTTCATACCCGGTAAAAGTCGCATCAGGTGTTCCACAGGGAAGTGTCATAGGCCCACTACTATTCCTGATATATATAAACGATATCTGCTAGGTAGTTCGCTGCAAAATAAGACTTTTCGCAGATGACACCGTTTTATATAAGGAGATAACGAGTCAGGATGACCAAAAATCGCTCCAGGAAGATTTAAACGCCTTTTCAGCATGGTGTCAAGATTGGAAAATCGAAATTAATCACAGCAAATGTTCCCTATTGAGTTTCTGGAAGAGTAAGAACAATGAATTAGACTCGGAGTACAGAATTGATAGATTGAATATCCAATCTGCAGAGTAGGTACGTTAAATATTTAGGAGTCACCATTTGTCGTGATCTATCGTGGAATATGCATATTCGAAGGATCGTTGGTGCAGCCAATAAGAAACTGGGCTTCGTAAGCAGAAAAATAAGAGGTAGCACAGAACAGGTACGAGAAACATGTTATTTATCATTAACGATATGGCAAGTACTTTTTGAGTTAGAGCGCCCACAATCACATACACACACACACGCGCGCGCAGACACCTTCACACACACACACATCATTCCGAAAATAGTCTAAAAGTGTTCTAGGGACCTCAAAACGTGTATTTCCGTTGAAATCTCGAAGTCGATTTTTTTCATGATCACAATACTTTCCTATTACTTCGTATGGAGAAAGTAAAAACGAAATGTAGAACTTAATAGCAAATAGCGAATACATGTTATTTATTATTGGTCAGATCTCAGGTCGAATACGCTTCCAGCATATGGGATCCGTACGAAAAGGGACAAATACTTGAGTTAGAAAGAATCCAACGCAGAGCAGCCAGATTCGTAAAGCAAAAATATGAGCAAAAATTAAGCGTCACATCACTCTTGAAGGAGTTGAATTGGATATCGCCAGAATTAGAGCTAGGTTAAGGCTTCTGGAGAAATTAAGGTCGGAAGTCCTCTTAGAGGAGGTCTCAGGAATATTAGAGGCACCTACATCTACATCTACATCTACATGATACCCTGCAAATCACCAGACTGGTGGGTGGCAGGGGGTGCAGCACACCAAGCCCTACCTAATAACGTCCCTCGTGGGACGTATGTGGGCAGGCACGATCACGAGGATAAAATACGGGAGTTAAAGTTGCCTAGAATAAACTACACTTATATTCATTTATTGAGAAATATAACCTATAGAGTATTATTGAAGACGTAAACTCAAGTAACTATACGAAATTTGATCAAAATCGTAAGAGCCGTTTTTGATAAAATCGGATTATTATTAAAAATGCGTAGAATAATCTACTCTTAATTATTGAGCAATGTCAACCATTTCTATGTATACGCTGCTCAGTATGATAAAATGCCTAAGTACGAGATTTCATTCATTTTCGCTCCACCGTCTAGGCTCCAGAACCAGTAACAGACTGAAGTAATTAATTTTTGAAACATCTCTAATTTTTATTCTTATAGAGCTTCAGGATATACAACGTTTTTCGTTTTTTTTCTAACCGTGTCTGTCTCTGGTCTTGACTCTCGGATGCCCTTAATTCTGCTTGTATTACACGTTGGTTGTCTACACGAATCTGTCTCTCTTCTACACTTTCAGCTACTGTTAATAAAGCCAATATTTTTACACCTGCAGTCTTTCTTCCTAGCTGACTTTTTCATTTTACTGGCATATTATTTTTATAAAATGGTCTGAAAAATGGATTTTTTTTGTGTAATAGTAATTTTTTTTAGGAAAAAGATTATAATCCGTTCAATAATTAAAGTGACTTAGTATTTGGTTAAAGTAGAAATCGCGGGAAAATGTTTCGGAACCCTGCTATCGATATAAAAATGTTCTCCATATTTTGTTTAATACTGTTTAGATTATAGCCATTAACTATAATTATAGAAAATCAAATGGAAAATAGAATTAAATTGTCAAATAGACTGATATTACATATTGTAAGAATTGTAGAAATAAATAAATTACCTATATTATCCAAACCTCTAGATCTAAACTTACCACGATCGTAGAATTTTTATTCCTCGTATATAAATGACGTAAGTAATGAGGTAAGATTTCAGCTGAAATCCGAACAGAAATATAAATGGAATGAGAATTAAATTTCATGAATTTACAAATAGATGTAATAAACTAACAAATATATCATTTTATCAAAATATGATTACCGTATCAATTTTAGTAGACTGTTTAAAAAGCTACTGAAATCGATATTTAAAAATTAAAATTATTATGCATGTTTTACTAACCTGCTGTACATAATGAACAGTTTATTATGATGCAATTATGAGACTCTTAAATCGTAATCCTCATCAAATAATTCCTTACCATGAGTTATTCTAAACTATCCCAATACGAAAAACATTCGGTTGTCAAAATAAACAAAATTTGTTTGGTTAAAAAGGAAAGAGACAACAATGCCGGTGGCCATGGTAGTCGTAATAAAAATGGAAATATGTAATATAAATTTGCGATTTTAATGTTTAAGACGAGAAATTTCGAATTTCTAGCGGAAAAATACGAACAGAATAAGAAACCTTATAGATTTTCTTTACTATAGTACAAATACGAAGTTCACAGGTCAATTATTTCTGATTTAATTTGGCAAAAAAATAAAACCCTGCACGTCAAATTTTTGATTTTTACGTGTTATCTTGTGGAAAATACACAATTATCCCCTGGAGTCGAACCCGGGTCTTTTTGCGAGATTTTTTCTCTCACGGATGACATAAAAGCATGTGCAAAGTTTGACAGTTTTTTGGACTTGGTGTTCTTGAGTTATTAAGGTACATACAAACATATAAACATACAAACATTCTCCTTTATATATTAGAAGATATAAGATATCGAGTGAGGTTAATACAAAAGTTATTTAGTAAAGTATTTGAAATTATCTTATTTAATACATATTTAAATCAGAAAAATCTGATGTGGCCCACACATGACTTTCTCCATATTTGGGGTATAGATATTTAAATTATTATGAATAGCTTTATGAGGCAAAATTATTATTTCGAATCGTAAAAGAATACAGTCGTCCTTATTGCCGTAAATTAGGTATATTTTGAATACGTTTACAGAATTCACCGCTACATGGTGGCGGCGCTGTATACTGGAAATTGACGAAAAAGCAAAATTTCTCCGAAATGGATGGTTCTACGAAAATTTATTTCAAACAAAACTTGGAAGAATTATTATTCTCTACAACTTTGGTCCTTATGAAGATTACCATTAACGATGTTTTTGAGGAGATATTTGACGGAAACCGGTTATTTATAAATAACTCCTAAATAATAAGTCCCATAGAAAATTGCTTCAAATGAAAATTGTAGGAAATTACATTCTTTATAACCTATGAATAGAATTGTATATACAATAATGATCTTTTAATGGAGAAATATCGCAAAAAACGAATCGGGTTTCGAATAAACCTCGACTTTCGGTTAACCGTTATTGTCCAAAAACTAATGTTCTTTGTGCTCATGCTAAAGTGTTATATATGAAGTTTGGTAACGATATGGCAAGTACTTTTTGAGTTAGAGCGCCCACAATCACATACACACACACACGCGCGCGCAGACACCTTCACACACACACACATCATTCCGAAAATAGTCTAAAAGTGTTCTAGGGACCTCAAAACGTGTATTTCCGTTGAAATCTCGAAGTCGATTTTTTTCATGATCACAATACTTTCCTATTACTTCGTATGGAGAAAGTAAAAACGAAATGTAGAACTTAATAGCAAATAGCGAATACATGTTATTTATTATTGGTCAGATCTCAGGTCGAATACGCTTCCAGCATATGGGATCCGTACGAAAAGGGACAAATACTTGAGTTAGAAAGAATCCAATGCAGAGCAGCCAGATTCGTAAAGCAAAAATATGAGCAAAAATTAAGCGTCACATCACTCTTGAAGGAGTTGAATTGGATATCGCTAGAGGATCGCAGAATTAGCGCTAGGTTAAGGCTTCTGGAGAAATTTAGGTCGGAAGTTCTCTTAGAGGAGGTCTCAGGAATATTAGAGGCACCTACGTACATGGGCAGGCACGATCACGAGAATAAAATACGAGAGATCGACTGTAGGACTGAGCGATATCAGAGCTCGTTTTTCCCAAGGACCATACGGGATCATAACAGGAGAGTGATTCCCACGAGGGACGTTATTAGGTAGGTTTTGGTATGCTGCACCCCCTGCCACCCACCAGTCTGGTGTTTTGCAGGGTATCATGTAGATGTAGATACAGTGAAACGGTAGTCTATTATAGTAAAGCGAGTGAAAGAACTTAAATTATGAACTGCTCAGCAAGAAGGACGGATTTAAAGGGTAATTTTTCGAGCGTTCAGAAATTCTAGGGGGGAGGGTAGTTACCCCTTTTACCCTCCCCCCCTTGAATCCGCCCATGCCGCGAGGGAGCACAGGAAGAAGGAAGGTGTTTTTTTATAGGTCCTTAGCCCAGCGTCCTCTTCCGAAAAGGGGGTTAACTCGCTATAGGTTGGCACGGAGACGCACATTCCTAAGGAGGGCGACCTGCGAACCATGTCCCTTCGCGACGCCATCCGGAGCTAACGGCCAATTTGTTGAACTTCATT
Source organism: Uropetala carovei (assembly GCA_036926305.1). Classification (NCBI taxonomy): domain Eukaryota; kingdom Metazoa; phylum Arthropoda; class Insecta; order Odonata; family Petaluridae; genus Uropetala; species Uropetala carovei. The sequence continues at coordinate 27,480 of JAXCHB010000313.1, read as the reverse complement.
AGTTTCTCCATAAAGAGGGATCGGGAGGTGGGGGGGGGGGGGGGGGGGTAAGCAGGGATTGATGGCGGCCCCGACCTACCCACTCCCCCTCTCGCTATAATTCGCTCCTTCTCTCCCACCCCACAACACTCCTTTCGCCCCCTCCCCCCGTGTTCCTCGACGCGTCATCCGTCCTGCTCTGCTCCGAAGAGGAATGCCTCCTTAATGAGGACGAAAAAAGATTCCCCGCCTCGTGAAATGCGCGGGCTAGAGAGAGAAAGAGCATGTGTGTGTGTGTGTGTGTAGGGAGTGCAACGTAAAACCCGCCGCATCCGGCCAAGAGGTGGAAAGATAAGCGATAAGTTATTTATCAATCGATTCTTGCCGTGTAACGAACAACGTGAGAAGACTGTCTCAATTGAAAAAATACTCTCTTTCACAGGCGATTTGTATTAGTTAAATAAATGAAAATGACCGATGCCGACAATCCAAAAACGACTCTGAGAACACGTAAGGCATATTTTCTTATATTTTTATTTAAGATACACGTTACTGATGGAAAGATATATCCAACATGCGATTAACAATGGACGAGAATAAATGTTAAGCTGGGAGTTTTAAACAGAAATGGTGGTTTCAATTTAACTTCCACGCCAAAGAATCGTAAGACGTTAAAAGTTTTCACCTTGACAATATTTGAGAAGCGCAGTGATCGATAAGGAACTCCTAAGAGGGGAGAAAGAAATGCACGCTCGTCGCTCCTTTACTTTTACACCGCTAAATATCGAAAGACATTTCTTGCGTGAAAGCTTGAATCGCAATTTATATTGGCAACTTATAAACCGAATCGATTAAAATAAAGCAGCCTGGTTAAATTTCTATTTGCATATAGTTAAACAGAATCATCGTTTTCAGGTTTTAGTAGATATATAATATTCATTTTAAAATATGGTATGGTGAATGAGATATTCTACTGTGCAAAAGAAAACAATTATTAACAATTGACATAGATTTCAGATAAGCCGCGTGCGTTCGCGTTATCGTGAATTTAGAGTAGTTGTAGGACCACCGATGCGATTTCTCGAAAGCAAAGAAGCGCTTAACAGTAGCCAGCATGGTTTCCGGAAACCCAATTTCTTATTAGCTGCGCCTACGATCCTTCGAATATGCATATTCCACGATAGATCACGACAAATGGTGACTCCTAAATATTTAACGTACCTACTCTGCAGATTGGATATTCAATCTATCAATACTGTACTCCGAGTCCAATTCATTGTTCTTACTCTTCCATAAACTCAATAGGGAACATTTGCTGTGATTAACTTCGATTTTCCAATCTTGACACCATGCTGAAAGGGCGTTTAAATCTACCTGGAGCGATTTTTGGTCATCCTGACTCGTTATCTCCTTATATAAAACGGTGTCATCTGCGAAAAGTCTTATTTTGCAGCGAACTACCGAGCAGATATCGTTTATGTACATCAGGAATAGTAGTGGGCCTATGACACTTCCCTTTGGAACACCTGATGCGACTTTTACCGGGTATAAAGATTTCCCATCAAATACTTCTATCTGTTTTCTGTTTGAGAGGAAGTCTTTTACCCAACTCACGATCTGAAGGTTTATGCCGTACTTTCCTAGTTTTCCTATTAATTTATCATGGGGTACTTTGTCAAACGCTTTTTAAAATCAATGAAAATGGCATCAACCTGAGTGTTTTTCTCTCCGCATTGTAACAAATCGTTTACGAACAGGGCGAGCTGCGTTTCGCATGACCTACCTTTCCGAAACCCGTGTCGGTTTTTGCTTAGTGAAGAACGACCATCTAAATAACGCAGAACAGAGCTAACGATTATATGTTCTAGAATCTTACACGATAATGACGTCAAGGAAATCGGTCTATAATTTCCGGGGTTCTCTTTATCACCGCCTTTGTGGATGGGCGTTACGTATGCTAGTTTCCAGTCTTTTGGAACGGTACCATGTGGAACGGATTTTTCGAATATTATTTTCAAGTAAGGTGCGATTACCGAGGTTTGCTCTTTCAACACACGCGCGGGTTTGCCCTCCGGCCCGGGAGACTTATTTTGCTTAATCGACTCTAGCTGGTGCGCGATACCTGTTTCAGAGAATATCAAATCTTCCATCAAATTTCCCTCATCATTCAAAGCTGGTTCCTTAAATTCGTTGCTCACCGAAGTAAACGCTTTCTGAAAGTGTTCGTTTAACAAGTTCGCTTTTTCCGCGTTATCATGTACTACATCACCTGCCTCCGTTCTCAATGACGCTATGGTGGGGCCTCTACCATGAACCTCTCTAACGTATGACCAAAATGCTTTAGGATTTTCTTTCAAATTACTATGCAGAACTTTCATTTTGTAATCATTAAATGCTTCTCGCATTGTTACTCTAGCTCTTGACCGCGCCTCTCTGTATTGATGCCGTATCATTGACCTCTGTTCCTCTGTGACTTTTGAAGAATTGGTATTTAAGCGAGCGTGAAGTTTTCTTTGCCGTCTAAGAGCGCATCTAACTTTCTGGTTGTACCATCTTGGTTCCGCACCATCACGTTTAACTTTATGTGGAATGAATTTATCCGTACCCTCTCGCATCATATCCCTGAACAGGCACCATAAATCCTCTGTACTAGCGACGATAGATGCCTGGCAGAAATTAGGGAATTGTGTCTGTAAAAAAGACCTAAAATTCGAGAAATCGCCTTTGGCGTACATATATACGCGTCTTCTAGTCTTAACCTTTTTCTCCACTTTTACAGCAATATAATCGCTTATTCCTTCCTCTATGGAAAGCTTGTTCATACGCTCGGGGTATTTCGTTACGAGTAAATCTAATATATTGTTCGATCTCGTGGGACATCTTACTAGCTGTCACAACGAGTGTTTAACGAAGATTTCTATAAGTTCTTCACATGATTCACGCTCTCTACCACCAGGATCAAAGCAATTATGATTCCAGTCTACTGAAGGTAAGTTGAAGACTCCTCCTATTATAATGGCCCTCTCTTTATTTTACGATATTAGCGTTGCTGCTAGTTTCTCTAGATTATGAATAATTTCTAAACTTGCATTGGGAGGCCTATAAAATGCGCATGTATTTGCTATAGTGTAATCGCTTCCTCTAACTCCACACCAAACACTTTCTTTTTCGGCGTCATTAATCGGTAGTGGAAACCTTTCGTTTGCCTTGCTGACTGCTATAAACACACCACCTCCCGTCCGGATGCTACGATCCTTTCTGAAAATTCTGTAGTCTTGAGGGAATACCTCCTGACTTGCAATCTCGTCAGTGAGCCAACTCTCTGAACCGAAAGCGACATCGGCATCTAGACTCCGAATAATATGCTCAAAATCGGCAATTTTCTTACGGATGCTGCGGCAGTTCAATACGACGACATTTAATTTCTCACTATCTATTCTCAGATAAACCTCAGCCTTACCATTCGTAATCATTTTAGGAATACATGCGTTCTTCATACTATTATTCCGCCAATTGGTTGATATAGCATTTTCTTTCTGATCGCGTTTTATTTCACCATTTTTATCAAAATTCCAAACGTTAACACTATTGACATCGCGGATGTCAGCGCCTTCATCGCTCGGTAACTCTAATATATTTGCGGTATTGGCGGGATTTCTCGTAATATTGTTCTCTGTTAACCTCTCAATTACGCCCATTCCCCTAAGACGCCTACGCTCTACCCTGCTCTCTAGCCTAATAAAGCCCTACTATGCTCAAGGATCCTACGCGCTACACCCTGGGATGCCTCCGGCGTGTAGTGAACCCCCGTGGGATATTTTTATATCCAAGCCACCATTACACTTAATATGTCCTCAACTGGAATCTTCCATGCCGAAAAAAAATCCCGCTGCGAATGGACGACTTTTTTCTGCAGCCTACCCTTGTGGACCTATATACAGGTTGATTATTTGTTCCACCATTGTGGCTGATCCCTTTCCATCGGCCGCACACACAAATTTTCTGCTCCGCTATTATATCAAAAGATATTAAAAACGGCAGAAGTCCAGCCGAAGAACGGGCGACATTAATTCTAACGAGATTTTCCCACCAGATTACGTGGTGTATCGCAAAGACAGGAGGGAAAGAGTCGGAGGCGGAGTTTTCATCGCCGTCAGAAAGAGTATATCAAGCCAATTAGAGGAGATTAACGTCAGCGAACACTGCGAAACGATATGGTGCTCCCTTCGTACGAGAAATGGTAAAAAATAATTTTTTTTATCATTTTACCGCCCACCTGACTCGGGAGTCGAGAACATTAGAGAACTCAGTCGTACATTGCAGGTGATAGCTAGGAGAAAGAACGATCCAGTAATCATTCTTGGAGGAGACTTTAATCTTCCATCGATCGATTGGAAATCCGTAACCTATGTCAGTGGTGGAAAAAATAGAGAAGCTTGTCGTGAATTAATTGAAGCATTCACTCTAAACTCGCTAGAGCAAATCGTCAACGAGCCGACGCGATATGACAACAACGGAAACGGAAACATATTAGATCTGCTAGCCACTACCCACCCACTATCGACTAGAAACCTACAAATCGACGACGGCATAGGTGATCATAAAATAGTAATTGCCGACTTCAAATACACCCCTGCGACAATATATAAGCCAACGCGATTAGTCTATACCTTCAGTAAAGCAGATCTCCCAATCTTAAAAAATTATGTTACAAACCAAATAACGACATTTATCAATTTTGCGAATAGTAACAGCGTAGATGACTCTTGGACGGAAATTTTGCGAATCATTCGAGAAGGGCTAAAAACGTTTGTCCCAACTAAAGCAATTCGTGATCGCAAGGACCCGCGGTGGGTGAAACCGAAACTCCGTGCCTTGCTCAAGAAACAAAGACGGCATCACGCGCACATAAAGCACCTTAAAGAAGTTGGTAGGGACCACGCAAACGAATATTTAATATACAGAAATATTCGTAAATCTGCAAGAGACGAAGCGCGTAAGGAATTTGACGTCTACCGATCCACGACACTGTCGGACTCACTTAAAAACGACTCGAAAGAATTTTGGTCGTACGTGCGAGAAATGCGAGGAGGACAGTCCACAGTACCTCTTCTACGTACAGACAACGGTGAAAGTGTACACGATTCATTTACTAAGGCTACTATGTTAAACCGGTTCTTTGAAAATTGCTTCACAATAGACAGCGGTGATTTCATTGATTTCCCTACTAGTATAGACTCAAATATGAGCGACATAGAAATATCCGAAAGCGGTATCGACAAATTACTAAGTCAGGTCCACAAAAGAAAATCGCCAGGGCCTGAAGCCATACCTGCATTCATTATAAACTCGTTAGCAAACGAATTAGCTCCGTACCTTAAGCTTCTATTCAGAAAATCTTTAGATGAGGGTGTAGTTCCTTTGATATGGAAAACAGCCCACGTTACACCAATACATAAAACGGGAAGTAAATTAAAAGTGGAAAACTACCGCCCTATATCGTGGACGTCAATCTTCTGTAAGGTTCTTGAGCACATTATCGGTAGCTCAATAATGCGATTTCTCGAAAGCAAAGAAGCGCTTAACAGTAGCCAGCATGGTTTCCGGAGAGGCAGGTCATGCGAGACTCAGTTAGCTCTACTCACACAAGATATTGTGAAAGCAACGGATAAAGGAATAGGAGTTGATGCAGTATTTTTAGACTTTAGGAAAGCCTTCGACACCGTTTCTCACATGAAAATAGTGCAAAAATTAAGGGCTTATTCAATTAACGAGAAAATTGTAAATTGGATCGCCTCGTTTCTTTCCGATAGAACCCAGAGAGTAGTCCTCGATGGAGTTGCATCAGACGTCGTCAAAGTGACTTCCGGCGTGCCTCAGGGAAGTGTAATCGGACCTTTGTTATTCTTGATATATATAAATGATTTAGCGGATAATATAAAGTGTAAAGTTAGACTCTTCGCGGATGACACACTTGTGTATGGAGAAATCAACACAATACACGATCAGGAGAATTTGCAAAAGGACCTTCAGGCTATCACGAAATGGTGTAAAGATTGGCAACTCGATCTGAATATAAAGAAATGCGCCGCAATGAACTTCACGCGCTCCACGAATTTCAACCTTTACCCGTACCAAATATCTGAACTAAAGCTAAAATACGTCAATAGCTACAAATACCTAGGAGTAATTCTCAGTAGCAATTTGTCTAGTAGAGAGCATATCAAATCCGTTATAGCATCGACAAACAGAATTCAAGGGCTTTCCTCTAGAGTCCTGCGGGGATGCCCCTCGAATGTGAAGGAAATCGCATACTTTTCCCTAATACGACCCATCGTGGAATACTGTTGCGCCGTCTGGGACCCTTTCGAGGAGGGCCTAACTAGAGAGCTCGAAATGGTTCAGCGTAGAGCGGCTAGATTTGTAAAAGGAGAATATCGGTATGATGCGAGTGTATCAGAGTTATTGAGAGATCTGAAATGGCAGACGTTGAAGAGTAGAAGAATTGAATACAAAAGGAAACTACTTGAAAAATTCGAAAGCTCCGAATTCGTTGAAGGCGTACGCGGCATAGTCTCCCCATCGGTGTTAGTGAACATAATGTTAGATCAGAGTACAGGAGAAAATATGTCGAAACAATCGCTAGAACAGAGAAATACTACAGATCCTTTTTCCCAGACGCGATAAGACCGTCCAACAGAGGAATTAGTTAGAGTTCACTTGGTGTTGTGACACCACCTGCCAAACGCTCAGGCGGCTTGCAAGGTATCCCGGTGGTAGAGAGCGTGAATCCTGCGAAGCACTTATAGAAACCTTCGTTAAACACTCGTTGTGTCAGCTAGTAAGATGTCCCACGAGATCGAATAATATATTAGATTTACTCGTAACGAACTACCCCGAGCGTATGAACAAGCTTTCCATAGAGGAAGGAATAAGCGATCATAATGCTGTGTACGTAGAATTTAAGCTAAAAGTGGAGAAACAGGTTAAGGCTAGAAGACGCGTATATATGTACGCCAAAGGCGATTTCTCGAAATTTAGGTCTTTTTTACAGACACAATTCCCTTATTTCTGCGGGGCATCTATCGACGCTAGTACAGAGGAATTATGGTGCGTGTTCAGGGATATGATGCGAGAGGGTACGGATAAATTCATTCCACATAAAGTTAAACGTGATGGTGCGGAACCAAGACGGTACAACCAGAAAGTTAGATGCGCTCTTAGACGGCAAAGTAAACTTCACGCTCGCTTAAATACCAATTCTTCAAAAGTCACAGAGGAACAGAGGTCAATGATACGGCATCAATACAGAGAGGCGCGGTCAAGAGCTAGAGTAATAATGCGAGAAGCATTTAATGATTACAAAAAGAAAGTTTTGCATAATAATTTGAAAGAAAATCCGAAAGCATTTTGGTCGTACGTTAGGGAGGTTCATGGTAGAGGTCCCACCATAGCGTAATTGAGAACGGAGGCAGGTGATGTAGTACATGATAGCGCGGAAAAAGCAAACTTGTTAAATGAACACTTTCAGAAAGCGTTTACTTCGGTGAGCAACGAGTTTGAAGAACCAGATTCGAATGATAAGGGAAATTCGATGGAAGATTTGATATTCTCCGAAACAGGTATCGCGCACCAGCTAGAGTCGATTAAGCAAAATAAGTCTCCCGGGCCGGAGGGCATACCCGCGCGTGTGTTGAAAGAGCTAGCCTCGGTAATCGCACCTTACTTGAAAATAATATTCGAAAAATCCGTTGCACATGGTACCGTTCCAAAAGACTGGAAGCTAGCATACGTAACGCCCATCCACAAAGGCGGTGATAAAGAGAACCCCGAAAATTATAGACCGATTTCCTTGACGTCATTATCGTGTAAGATTCTAGAACATATAATCGTTAGCTCTGTTCTGCGTTATTTAGATGGTCGGTCTTCGCTAAGCAAAAACCAACACGGGTTTCGGAAAGGTAGGTCATGCGAAACGCAGCTCGCCCTGTTCGTAAACGATTTGTTGCAATGCGGAGAGAAAAACAGTCTGGTTGATGCAATTTTTATTGATTTTAAAAAAGCGTTTGACAAAGTACCCCATAATAAATTAATAGGAAAACTAGGAAAGTACGGCATAAACCCTCAGATCGTGAGTTGGGTAAAAGACTTCCTCTCCAACAGAAAACAGATAGTAGTTATTGATGGGAAATCTTCATACCCGGTAAAAGTCGCATCAGGTGTTCCACAGGGAAGTGTTATTGGCCCACTGCTATTCCTGATATATATAAACGATATCTGCTCGGTAGTTCGCTGCAAAATAAGACTTTTCGCAGATGATACCGTTTTATATAAGGAGATAACGAGTCAGGATGACCAATAATCGCTTCAGGAAGATTTAAACGCCCTTTCAGCATGGTGTCAACATTGGAAAATCGAAGTTAATCAGAGCAAATGTTCCCTATTGAGTTTCTGGAAGAGTAAGAACAATGACTTGAACTCGGAGTACAGAATTGATAGATTCAATATCCAATCTGCAGAGTACGTTAAATATTTAGGAGTCACCATTTGTCCTGATCTATCGTGGAATATGCATATACGAAGGATCGTAGGCGCAGCTAATAAGAAATTGGGCTTCGTAGGCAGAATAGTGAGAAGTAGCACAGAACAGGTACGAGAAACTTGTTATTTATCAATGGTCAGATCTCAGGTCGAATACGCTTCCAGCATATGGGATCCGTACGAAAAGGGACAGATACTTGAGTTAGAAAGAATCCAACGCAGAGCAGCCAGATTCGTAAAGCAAAAATATGAGCAAAAATTAAGCGTCACATCACTCTTGAAGGATTTGAATTGGATATCGCTAGAGGATCGCAGAATTAGCGCTAGGTTAAGGCTTCTGGAGAAATTTAGGTCGGAAGTTCTCTTAGAGGAGGTCTCAGGAATATTAGAGGCACCTACGTACATGGGCAGGCACGATCACGAGAATAAAATACGAGAGATCGACTGTAGGACCGAGCGATACCAGAGCTCGTTTTTTCCAAGGACCATACGGGATCATAACAGGAGAGTGATTCCCACGAGGGACGTTATTAGGTAGGGCTTGGTGTGCTGCACCCTCTGCCACCCACCAGTCTGGTGATTTGCAGGGTATCATGTAGATGTAGATGTAGATGTATAGATGTAAATTTAAAGACGTAACGAATGTCATTTGCTTTGATTTCTGTGCCTTAATGTCATAAATAGTGGAAGAACCAATATTTAACTATTTCATTAAAACATTGCGGTTTTCACTTTTCTCTAAACCTATTATTATATCAAGTTTCTGGGTTAAGGTTGGCACAACCCGTTTCCTTATATCATCTATAGCGTATATTGGAGTTTTGGAAGCATTTAAAAAGGGCGTGAGAAATATTTCATCTAACATAAACACCGAGTGCAAGAAACACCCACAATTGCATATTGCGACTGCCGAAAACGAAAGTTTTAAAGGGAACATTCCGAACTTGAAGTAATAAAAATAATCAAGATGCAAGAGATGCCGGTTGCTTGAGAATTCTGGTTGCATGAGTGCCGGATAACGGGAGTTTACTGTAATTGTAATATTTTAAAACTACTTTTCAAAAATTAATTAAAAAGACAAGTTGAGACCCTAAACCTTGCGATAAGTCACTTTTATATTTTTCAATTTACTTTCTCCATACGTAGTACAGGGAAAGTACAATAATACCCCGATTTACGTCGGAGATGCGTTCCTGAAAAATGAGACTTATAACGAAACAACGTATACCGAAACAAAGATTCCCATAAGAACTATGATAAAAGTAGGGGTTACGTTCCTGGCGGGTATTTTGTAACACATTTGTGTCCAAAATAATGCATACCAATACAGTACATTAGACATACTATGTTACCACTATGTGTTCATCACTTATTGCTACAACTTTCGTCCTCACGAAGATTACCTATAACGATGTTTTAAGGAGATATTTGACGGAAACCGAAAAACCGATTCTTTATAAATAATTCCTAAACAATAACTGCTATGGAAAATCGTTTGAAATAAAAGATAAAGGAAATTACATTTTCTACATTTTTTGTAATGGTCAATGGATACAATAATGACGTCTTATCGGAGAAATACCTCATAAACCGAATCGGGTTTCGAATAAACCTCGACATCCGGTTAACCGGTAATGTCCAAAAACTAATCAGTTCTTTGTGCTCATGCTAACGTGTTATATATGAAATTTGGTATTAATATGACAAGTACTTTTTGAGTTAGAGCGCCCATAATAACATACACACACACACGCGCGCAGACACCCTCACACACACACATCATTCCGAAAATAGTCTAAACGTGTTCTAGAGACCTCAAAACGTGTATTTCCGTTGAAATCTCAAAGTCGATTTTTCTCGTGATCAAAATACTTTCCCATTACCACGTATGGAGAAAGTAAAAACATTCAATTCCTGACACTATAGTCTGTAAGTTGGCCACCTGCATAAGTGACTGGCTTTGTGTGGAACCACGAGTGGCCAACATAGACAGGTTTCACTGTACTAACAACGATGTAGTTCATTTTGGTGTATTTACAGAATATTTTGATACTTGAAACACGACATGGTTGTAGCAATGACCAGTATTATCAAAATATTTAGAAAATATTTCATCGGGATCATCAAGGATCTCTAATGCAATACAAATTGCGTATGGAAACATGCGATCAACGGGTGATATCTGTTTTTACTTTCTCCATACGTAGTAATGGGAAAGTATTGTGTTCACGAAAAAAATCGACTTCGAAATTTCAACGGAAATACACGTTTTGAGGTCCCTAGAACACGTTTAGACTATTTTCGGAAGGATGTCTGTGTGTGTGTGCGTTTGTGTATGCGTGTGTGATTGTGGGCGCTCTAACTCAAAAGGTACGTGCCATATCGTTACCAAACTTCATATATAACACTTTAACATGAGCACAAAGAACTGATTAGTTTTTAGACGATAACGGGTAACCGAAAGTCGAGGTTTATTCGAAACCCGATTCGGTTTTTGCGATATTTCTTCGTTAAAACATCATTATTGTTTACACAATTCTATACAAAAGTTATAGAGAATGTAATTTCCTACAACTTACATTTGAGTCAATTTTCTAGAGCAGTTATTGTTTAGGAGTTATTTATAAATAACCGGTGTTTTGGTTTTCTCCTTAAAAACATTGTTATTGGTAATCTTCGTGAGGACCAAAATTGTAGAGAATAATATTTCTTCCAAGTTTTCTTTGAAACAAATTTTCGTAGAACTATCCATTTCCGAGATCTTTTGCTTTTTACTTTCTCCATACGTAGTAATGGGAAAGTATTGTATTCACGAAAAAAATCGACTTCGAGATTTCAACGGAAATACTCGTTTTGAGGTCCCTAGAACACGTTCAGACTATTTTCGGAATGATGTCTGTGTGCCTGTGTGTGTGATTTTGGGCGCTCTAACTCAAAAAGTACGTGCCATATAGTTACCAAACTTCATATATAACTCTTTAGCATGAGCACAAAGAACTGACTTGTTTTTGGAGAATAACGGTTAACCGGAAGGCGAGGTTTATTCGAAACCCGATTCGGTTTTTGCGATATTTGTCCGTTAAAACATCATCCCATACGTAGTAATGGGAAAGTATTGTGTTCACGAAAAAAATCTACTTCGAGATTTCAACGGAAATACACGTTTTTAGGTCTCTAGAACACTTTTAGACTATTTTCGGAATGATGTGTGTGTGTGTGTGAGGGTGTCTGCGCGCGCGCGCGTGTGTGTATGTTATTATGGGAGCTCTAACTCAAAAAGTACTTGTCATATTAATACCAAATTTCATATATAACACGTTTGCATAAGCACAAAGAACTGATTAGTTTTTGAACAATACCGGTTAACCGGATGTCGAGGTTTATTCGAAAGCCGATTCGGTTTTTCTCCGTTAAAACATCATTGTCATATATACAATTTTAGAGAATGTAATTTCATACAACTTCCATTTGAAACAATTTTCCATAGCAGTTATTGTTTAGGAATTATTTATAAAAAATAATCGGTTTTTTCGTTTCCGTCAAATATCTCCTTAAAAACTTCGTTATTGGTAATCTTCTTGAGGGCCAAAGTTGTAGAGAATAATATTTCTTCCAAGTTTTGTTTGAAACAAATTTTCGTAGAACCATCCATTTCGGAGATATTTAACTTTTTCGTAATTTCCAGTATACAGCGCCGCCATCATGTAGCGATGAATTCTGTAAACATATTCGAAATATAATCTACTGCAATAAGGACGACTGTATTATTTTACGATACGAAATAATAATTTTGGCTTGTAATGCTATTCATAATAATTTAAATAGGTAACTATACCCCAAATATGGAGAATGTCATGTGTTGGCCACATCAGATTTTTATGCATTGTTGGAAAGGATGATCCGAAGATCCTTATGCGATAGGTATAAGCTGAAATTATGGAAAATGTGGAAACAGGTGAATAAAAATATGCTAGTACCGGGAATCGAACCTGGGTCTTTCACTTTCCGGGCGGATATTCTACCACTGAACTTGCATGTCGCATAAGGATCATCGGTTCATTTCATGATAAAATTCACTTTCCAATAAATCCAAACACAATTACTTCAGATCCACTTTTGGCTTAACCGGCCACACCACGATAGCGGAAAGCGATAGCGAAAGTGTTGATCAAACAAGTTATAGATAATAATAAACAGCACGTTCTACTCAACTCGCGGAACCACGAGAAATAACGCGCGGAACGCCGGTTGAGAAACACTGCCATAAACGACAGGAATACGAAATCCAGCGCTGCTCTAATCCATTAAGTATAGTATCATCTAGCATCTATCGCAAGTCTTGGCTACGGATAGTGAAAACATTCAAATCAATAAACAAGTTTCTTGAGAAATATTTCTTTTAAGTTTGAGTAGAACGCATGGGCGTCGGCAGGGGGGGGGGGGGGGGCAGTTGCCCCCCCCCCCTGGAAATGTGTAAAACCTAAATATTATATTAGAAGTGCCCGTTGAATTTCAACGGATTTAGTGAATCTAAAACTTCGACCGTATAACATCTAAACATCGAAAGAATAAAATAATACGTAGTGTAACCTCACGGCCGCCCTTGTGCAAGTCTCTCATTTACCGCCATTTTCTGGTGTTCTTTAAAAATTAAAAAAACTCCTTATGGTTTGATAAATTTCCGTAGCCAATAAATATGAGAGAATATACGGCATATTATAATATAATACGCATTACTGTTAAAAATACTGCACGTTTCTGACGATAAATCGTCCGCCCCCGTTGTTTGACCGCCCGTGTGCATCGCACAGTCGCACATTTGGACGGTTGTAATCGTCGAATAAAGCAAAAACGAAGAAAATCGATCCATAATTAGGTATTTCGATGAATGAAGGAAAAAAACTTGCACTCTGAAAAATCAAAAATTACGTGTAAACTTATGAGAAATAACAATTGAATTAAGCACCCCTTCCCCCCAACTTTTTTCTCGCCATATATCTTACGTTACGTTATATACCTAAGTAACTATGCGAAGTTTTGGACGAAACCTTCAAAAGTAAAATTTTCCCGGGTTGGAAAAAAATTGCGTCCGTAATAGGCATTTTTGTGTTTTGCAGACCCTTGCAAAATTTTCTGCCGACGCCCTTGGTCGAACGTGTTCCTCATCCATCTCCGTACGTACTACATATATGTACTGATGAATACTTGCGAATCAAGCGCAACATGTGACCAATCGAAAGCAGTTCCTGAGGTGGCTGGGGGCTCGCGCTAACTCCCGAGACGACCTCAACACAAGTCTCGTTTCTCTCTTTAAAGTCGCACTCGATACCTGTCTCCTTTGACGCTGCGCAGTCGCCAAGGAGGAGAGCGACCTTTGGGGAGGAAGAAGGGCAAAGGGCAAGGTGGTCGCGCACCCCCTCGCCCTCTTTAGTGGCAGAGAGAGGGAGGCGACACTCTTGGGCCGATAACTAGGGGCAGGAAGTCCCCGAGATAGCGAGAAAGAGAAAGAGGCGAAGACAAATGACGTGGCATTGGACGTTGCATGGGAGACTTCAACGAGAGTATCTCTGAGAAGATCTCGGGAGAAAACCAAGGGATCCTATTTTATGGAAGTAAAACATGTCAAGTGATTTTACGTTCGGGGATAAAATAATATCTCCTTAATTTCTAATATTTGGTTATTCATGGTTATTTTCTTCTTCGTAAATTCCAGGTCATGAGTTCATATGAAACGCTCTGCTTAAGCGAAGACTATTTGGATAATCTTACTTTATTTTCAAATGAGACAAAATTTTATTTTTTATTGTTAATTTTAAATACTCGCTATATTTTATTTAAGAAGTTTTAGTACTTTAATTTTTAACAAAATGGGATCGTTTCCTCGAGATCTTTCGAAAATGCCTTATGTGAAATTATTATAAAAAGGAGTGTTTGGATAATCTGATGAGAGCGATCAAAATATTCAGTGGAGCAATTACTCGAAAACTGATAGATCAAATATTGACAACGCCCTTAGGAATATCGATTGGAAGAATACTTTATTTTCAACAAAAGCAAAATTGAAAATTAATGGATTTTTATGAGTATGCGGTAACTATCGGTTCATAGAATGAAAGGTGGATAGGGAAATATTAAAGTTAATAACAAATTGTTTGACGCGTTACAAAGAAAACAATAACAGAGTTGCTCGTAAAAAATTAATACACTTTTGCCTAAAGGGCATTCTACAGTTTGCGGTAGGGAGTTATGCCAAAATATCTGCATATTTCAAAACGCGTCCTTAAATATTCAACTCGGAGAGCTGTATGTTTTAATTTAAAAAAAAGCGCCAGTATTAATAAATATACTCCTACCAGGTAAATGCGTTTTTAAGAACCTAAGTATAGCGTTGGTTTATGAAGTGCTACCGAAATACGCTTAATGCTTAGGCGGTGGCCACCGGAAGGTAATTAAGGCAGCATCCAGTTGCATAAAGAGGGCTCTCTATACATAGCATCTTCCTTACGACCCCCGCATAAGGGTGGTGGGGGAGGGCTGTTGGTATCGTTAGCGAAGAGGGCCATCGGAAGAGGAGGGCGTGGTGTGTGGGAGAGTGCGTGAGCGTTTGTAAACGCGGTAGATCGTAAACCAGGAGTGAAGGAGGGCGTGAAGAGGGTGGAGAATAGGGAAAACAAAAAAGAAACGCAGAGCGCTTCGCCTCGTAAACTAGCTTCCCCCATGCGAGAGAGAGAGAGGGAGAGAAACAAAAAGAGGCTTTGGAATAACTCACTCTCGCACACATGGGCCCTCCCGAAAACTAACTCCTCCGCTACCCACCCTCTCTCTTTCTCTGAAATATGTGCCCCTCTACCGACGCCTTCTTCACCCCTCCCTTACACCCCCCCCCCGCCCCTCCTCTCTCCCTCATGCTTCTCTACTTCCACTCTCTCCTTCCACACATCGCTCAAACCGCCACTATAGTGATAAGGCACAACGAAAAAAATCGGTACAACATACATTGTACAAACTTTCTCATATATGGGTACTAATGCGTCGTTTAGTTATCTTTAGAAAATGAAAATCATGCGAGCCTGTTTTTAGAAAAACCAGTTTTTTTTCAAGTTACCCAAGAATAAACTAGCCTTATATTCATTCATTGAGAAAAATGAAATAGGTAATATTATTGTAGATGTACACTCAAGTAACTGCACGAAATTTGATCGAAATCGTTAGAGCCGTTTTCGAGAAAATCAGATTGTTGTTTAAAATGCGTGGAATAAACTACTCTTAATTATTGAGCAATGTCAACCATTTCTATGCATAATCTGCTCAGTATAAAAAAATGCCTAAGTACGAGATTTCGTTCGTTTTCGCTCTACCGTCTAGGCTCCAGAGCCAGTAACAGACAGACAGACGGCATTGCGAAAACCACTTTTTCGGATTCAGCGACACCTAAAACGTATATTTCCGTAAAAATCTCGAGGTCGAATTTTTTCGCGATAACAATACTTTCTCGATACTTCGTATGAGAAAGTAAAATGACAATCACTGCCCGATGGTACGCCCTATTTTTTCTTTCTCATATACGTTGTATACTGAGAAAGTATTGTAATCGCGAAAAAATTCGACCGCGATATTTTAATGGAAATATACGTTTAAGGTGTAGCTGAGTCCGAAAAAGTGGTTTTCGCAATGCCGTCTGTCTGTTTGCTCGCGGCTAAACGGTAGAACGAAAATGAATGAAATCTGACACTTAGGCATTTTATTATACAGAAGAATACAAACTATGAAGAAATGGCTGACACTGCTGAATAATTAAGGCTACTTTATTCTAGGCAACTTTAACAACAATTTGATTTTCTCAAAAACGGCTCCAACGAATTTGATCAAATTTCGTACAGTTACTTGAGCTTACGTCTTCATATTTCTCAAAAAATGAATATAAGGCTAGTTTATTCTAGGAAACTTTAACAATAATTCGATTTTCTCAAAAACGGCTGTAACGATTTTGATCAAATTTACAGTTACTTGAGTATACATCTACAATAATACTTTGTATTTCATTTTTCTCAATGAATGAATATAAGGCTAGTTTATTCTTGAGCAACTTTAACAAAAATTGGATTTTCTAAAAACAGGCTCACACGATTTTCATTTTCTAAAGATAACTAAACGACGCATTAGTACCTATATATGAGAAAGTTTGTACAATGTATGTTGTATCGAGTTTTATCAGAGTAATGATTGCTTTAGCTACACAAACATTTTTATGTACCGTATATTCCGGCGTATAAGTCGACCTTTGAAGTCGAAAATAAATTTCCTAAAACATAGGGTCGCCTTATACGCCGAACATGAAAATGTGAACCTTAAAATAAAAATGAATAACATCGATATTTAAGGAGACCGTTTACCTTTCGGTGGAGGTGATCGCTATTTTGAATCATCTGTTCCAGTATTTACATTTTATGACATTACAGTATTTACTCGAGTACCCCGCGCACATTTTTTTCCGAAACGCCGGGGAAAAAGGGGGAGTGCGTCTTACACGAGTATTTCTCAACAGGTTATATAAATTGTGAGTATCGATAGTAAATTCTCTTGAATATGCTTGCGTCTACGTTTATATTCGTTAAAGACGTCAAATTTTAATAAGTATACACGTATTTATACGACCAAGCAAACGTGTAAGTTACGCTGCAGGCAAAAACTCGCAAAAGTAGGCAGAAAGAATATGCCGACTAACTGATAACTATAGTTCAATGACTACTGAGTGTTTGACGGCTTGAAAATAGACAGGTTCAAGTTTGGTCCTTTTCCCTCATCCACTTCAAGGAATTCGGAGTGGTGAAAAAAACTTATTCTGGCTCAAATTAATTTTTTCCCTCCGAACCGGCCCAAAAAATGAGTGCACGGGGTACACGAGTGCGCGGGTTATATGAGTAAATACGGTATTTCAGAAGATTTATAATAATTAATTTTAATACTGTATTTACTCACGTAATCCGCGTGTACCACGCGCACCCCTATTTTTGGACCAGTTCGAGGAGAAAAAAATAAATTCGTACTTTAATAAGTTGATGTCTACGGCGGCGGAAAATTAGAAAAAATAAAAAAAAATGTGGGGATTCACCATAGGTGTGTTCTCTCCATGGTTCCCTCTAATTGTAAGCTGTGCGGCCGCACAGCAGTTTTTGAAGTGTCGCGCACTAAATTTTTCAAGCGCTCACGATTGTGTGTATTTTAGAATATATCGGAACAGGACCGCGTCAACCCCGGCGCATATCCACGCACTATCGTCATGTAGGCGCGCATAGCGATATTCATTCCGCCCATGGATGAAGAAAATTAGAAGGAACTATGGTTCTCTCCCGGGTTAAAGGAGCATCAGCGGTTCACGATGATAATATCGCGAATAGAGATACCAGATGCCAAATTATTCCGGCAAAACGTGTTGGTAGAAACGGATAGTAAATTTTTAATGACAGAACTGCTTTTCTTGAGTAACAATGATAAACTTAAAACTCAACTGAAAGTTACTGCTTTAATATTATAAAAATATTACGTCATCTCAATTTTGAAGATGCACCAACGGCAGTATAAACGGCGCATTTAAACCCTAAATGTTTCTTGGTCGTGTAGATACACGTAAACTTCGTAGAATTCATCGTCTTTTGCGAGTATAAACGTAGATGCAAGCGTGTTGCAGTAAATTTACAATCGAAACTCGTAATTTTTAAAACTTGGTCAGAAATCTTCATACATGGCCAACATTTTGGGAGAAAAGGTGCGCGGGTTACACATTTGCGATATTTTATTGAATTTCGCCACCGTAGAGATCGATCGCGATCACTAGGTATAGTTCATTTCGATAGTATCATTAGCAGCTGAAATCAATCGAATTATTTACATTTACATTTACATAAATACCCTGCAAGCCGCTAGAAGCGTTTGGCAGGGGGTGTCACAACACCAAGTGAAGTCTAGCTAATTCCTCTGTTGGATTGTCTTATCGCGTCTGGGAAAAAGGATCGGTAGTATTTCTCTGTTCTAGCGGTAATTTCGAGATATTTTCTCCTGCACTGTGATCTAACATTACGTTCACTAACACCGATGGGGACGACTATGCCGCGTACGTCTTCAACGAATTCGGAACTTTCAAATTTTTCAAATAGTTTCCTTTTGTATTCAATTCTTCTACTCTTCAACGTCTGCCATTTCAGATCTCTCAATAACTCTGATACACTCGCATCATACCGATATTCTCCTTTTACAAATCTAGCCGCTCTACGCTGAACCATTTCGAGCTCTCTAGTTAGGCCCTCCTCGAAAGGGTCCCAGACGGCGCAACAGTATTCCACGATGGGTCGTATTAGGGAAAAGTATGCGATTTCCTTCACGTTCGAGGGGCATCCCCGCAGGACTCTAGAGGAAAGCCCTTGAATTCTGTTTGCCGATGCTATAACGGATTTGATATGCTCTCTACTAGACAAATTGCTACTGAGAATTACTCCTAGGTATTTGTAGCTATTGACGTATTTTAGCTTTAGTTCAGATATTTGGTACGGGTAACGGTTGAAATTCGAGGAGCGCGTGAAGTTCATTGCGGCGCATTTCTTTATGTTCAGATCGAGTTGCCAATCTTTACACCATTTCGTAATAGCCTGAAGGTCCTTTTGCAAATTCTCCTGATCGTGTATTGTGTTGATTTCTCCATACACAAGTGTGTCATCCGCGAAGAGTCTAACTTTACACTTTATATTATCCGCTAAATCATTTATATATATCAAGAATAACAAAGGTCCGATTACACTTCCCTGGGGCACGCCGGAAGTCACTTTGACGACGTCTGATGCAACTCCATCGAGGACTACTCTCTGGGTTCTATCGGAAAGAAACGAGGCGATCCAATTTACAATTTTCTCGTTAATTGAATAAGCCCTTAATTTTTGCACTATTTTCACGTGAGAAACGGTGTCGAAGGCTTTCCTAAAGTCTAAAAATACTGCATCAACTCCTATTCCTTTATCCGTTGCTTTCACAATATCTTGTGTGAGTAGAGCTAACTGAGTCTCGCATGACCTGCCTCTCCGGAAACCATGCTGGCTACTGTTAAGCGCTTCTTTGCTTTCGAGAAATCGCATTATTGAGCTACCGATAATGTGCTCAAAAACCTTACAGAAGATTGACGTCAACGATATAGGGCGGTAGTTTTCCACTTTTAATTTACTTCCCGTTTTATGTATTGGTGTAACGTTGGCTGTTTTCCATATCAAAGGAACTACACCCTCATCTAAAGATTTTCTGAATAGAAGCTTAAGGTACGGAGCTAATTCGTTTGCTAACGAGTTTATAATGAATGCAGGTATGGCTTCAGGCCCTGGCGATTTTCTTTTGTGGACCTGACTTAGTAATTTGACGATACCGCTTTCGGATATTTCTATGTCGCTCATATTTGAGTCTATACGAGTAGGGAAATCAATGAAATCACCGCTGTCTATTGTGAAGCAATTTTCAAAGAACCGATTTAACATACTAGCCTTAGTAAATGAATCGTGTACACTTTCACCGTTGTCTGTACGTAGAAGAGGTACTGTGGACTGTCCTCCTCGCATTTCTCGCACGTACGACCAAAATTCTTTCGAGTCGTTTTTAAGTGAGTCCGACAGTGTCGTGGATCGGTAGACGTCAAATTCCTTACGCGCTTCGTCTCTTGCAGATTTACGACTATTTCTGTATATTAAATACTCGTTCGCGTGGTCCCTACCAACTTCTTTAAGGTGCTTTATGTGCGCGTGATGCCGTCTTTGTTTCTTGAGCAAGGCACGGAGTTTCGGTTTCACCCACCGTGGGTCCTTGCGATCACGAATTGCTTTAGTTGGGACAAACGTTTTTAGCCCTTCTCGAATTATTCGCAAAATTTCCGTCCAAGAGTCATCTACGCTGTTACTATTCGCAAAATTGATAAATGTCGTTATTTGGTTTGTAACATAATTTTTTAAGCCTGGGAGATCTGCTTTACTGAAGATATAGACTAATCGCGTTGGCTTATATATTGTCGCAGGGGTGTATTTGAAGTCGGCAATTACTATTTTATGATCACCTATGCCGTCGTCGATTTGTAGGTTTCTAGTCGATAGTGGGTGGGTAGTGACTAGCAGATCTAATATGTTTCCGTTTTTGTCATATCGCGTCGGCTCGTTGACGATTTGCTCTAGAAAGTTTAGAGTAAATGCTTCAATTAATTCGCGACAAGCTTCTCTATTTTTTCCACCACTAACATAGGTTACGGATTTCCAATCGATCGATGGAAGATTGAAGTCTCCTCCAAGAATTATTACTGGATCGTTCTTTCTCCTAGCTATCACCTGCAATGTACGACTGAGTTCTCTAATGTTCTCGACTCCCGAGTCAGGTGGGCGGTAAAATGAGCAAAAAAATAATTTTTTACCATTTCTCGTACGAAGGGAGCACCATATCGTTTCGCAGTGTTCGCTGACGTTAATCTCCTCTAATTGGCTTGATATACTCTTTCTGACGGCGATGAAAACTCCGCCTCCGACTCTTTCCCTCCTGTCTTTGCGATACACCACGTAATCTGGTGGGAAAATCTCGTTAGAATTAATGTCGCCCGATAGCCAGCTCTCAGTTCCCAATACAACGTCTGCACGATGGCTTTTAACTAAGTGGCAAAAATCGGCCTGTTTCCTTCGAATGCTTCGGCAGTTCATAATAATAATTTTTATTGTGTTTTCTACGGGTATTTTCGTTCTGGATTTCCCCGCCACTTGATCTAACAATTTTATTTTTCTACTTCTCACTCTACCGCTATTCTTGGACTCCCTACGGTTAATGTTGGCAATTATAGGAAACTTTATTTAGTGGGTCAAGCTCTCCAAAAATAAGTTTCTTAATGGTTGAAATTAAAACATGTCACATGGAATGCTCAAGAAGCACGGACTCTAAACAATATTTATATATTTTTATTATTGTTTATTTCTGATTTGTTAAAACTTGGATTTTACATGACTTTGATTTTGTCTGAAAACGGTTTAATGAGAAGTATTTTAAAGTGAAAAAGTGGGGGTCGACTTATACGGCGAACATATGCCTAATCATGTATTTTCATCCAAAAAAGCTGGGGTCGATTATACGCCGGAATATACGGTACTTATGAGGGTCCTCTGTTTACTTGTATTTGAGGTTTTTCTGCGAGATAGAAAGATTAATAAGATATCGACAACCTTAGGTCCTTCGAAATTAGATATCAGATGGCCATAGAAAACCTCCGATTATTTTTTAACGTCATTTTTATGATACAATTTAGAAATACCCGTTATAAATTTGCGAAAACTATTTTTAATTGCGTTTTTGATATTATAAACCTAAAGAGTAGTTTAACCTTTAAGGGGGCGCTTGGGGTCTATATGACACCAGGTTCTTTTTTTCTCCCAATCATCATGATGTTATTTATTCTATTTATTTAATGAATTGCATTGATAGTAATCATACTAAAATGACGTATGAGAGCAAAAATTCATATTATTGAACAAAAATAACAAAAAATTAAATAAAATCGCTTATGGTCTAATGGGAAATCGAATCTAGCGGGGTCACATACTACACACATCTACTAAAGGGTTAAGATGCCTAGGTATGTGTAAGTCCATCAACAAATTCTTAACAATTTAATAAATCTATTATATATAACCATTTAGGAAGCGTAAACCAATTAAATTACCTCAATTACGTTATTTTAAGAAATCTCACCAAGATCAATAAATATTTAGTAAATTGTTTATGAAAGAATTCTTATGTACGGATGCTATTCGTTCCAAATCAGGCGTTCGGCTTTCAAGCGGCAAAAAGTATTTTTAAAGGGCAGCAGATTCATCACCGTCACTTCGGTGAAGCTGTATGATTCACTCGCCCTTTTCTCTCTCTACTAAACAAACCCTCTGCAATTCTTAGCTTCCTGTCTCTCTGCATTACGAAAAGTGTCCTCTGCCGAGAAAGAAATTTCACACAAATTCCTTGTATCTAAGATTTGTAATAACGATGGTTAACTCTACTACCCTTACATATTAACAAGAAATATAAATTCTGTGTTATTATTATTGCAATTTTTCTTGGAATCGGGAGAAATGTTTTGGAATTTCGCGTTCTCCAATATGCCTCAACTTACCAATGAATCTCCGACAAATTACTCAGGGATATCACAATGAACAATTCTGGAAACGAAACAGCACGTTGGTTTAAGATTTTTCCAACAATGATTAACAAGTTCTTTATTTTAATTTTTACGTAATAACTTAAGGTTGTAAAAAACATTTTGCTGACATTAAAGTTTCCCCGTTTCACTTATGAATTATTTATATATCTCTTATTAATAATGTCCTAGATAGGATAGTTTCTTTTGTCGTTCATTTGCGTGATTACATGAGCGGGCGATGTTAGCGTCAAAACCGGCATTTGCGCTGTACAGCTGAAGAAAAATCGGTACAATATACATTGTACAAACTTTCTCATGTACTAATGCGTCGTTTAGTTATCTTTAGAAAATGAAAATCATATAAGCCGGATTTTAGAAAATCCAATTTTTGTTAAAGTTGCCCAAGAAAAATGAAATATCTATAATATAATTCGCTTAAACCGACCGGCGTGCGCCGTGGCTTTTTTTGGTGCATGTGTACTTCAAGTTTGTGTGTGTGTTAACACTGTAAATCCAAAACTAATAAACCTAGTAAGCTGAAACTTGGGATATATACTAAAAGCACCCTGAGGGTGTGTACCTCGGGATTATTTTTTAAAATTTTTGCACCAGGAGACAATTATATTTTCCCATAGGTTTTCACGGGATTTTCGATTTTTCGGAGTGCAAGATTTCTTTCCTTCTTTCATTAAAATATGTAAACAGGGACCGATTTTCTTTGTTTTTTCTTTATTCGGCGGCTAAAACTCTATGCTATCTTATTCTTGCAATGTTTACATGTTACACCATCGAAATTTTCAAAAATACGCATTTGTTTTCGAAATTTTTCGGATTTTTCGTACTCTTTCCGGGCGTTGCCAAGGAGTCTTTCATTGTTGTCTTCGATTCAATTAGTGCCAATTAAACATTCAAATTAATGAAAGAAAAGCGTTGTTCGCTTCGAAATTTTGTTTAAGCATCGAAATTAATGACGCAAAGCAACATAAATATTTAAATATAATCATACTGTTGACTGCGTCTGGGAAGCGTTTAATCAAGGAATTTCATCATTAATTTTATGCTGGCATATTTCCTTTTTGTAAGTAAAACTATTATATTACACATCTGTAATGCTTACTAAGGCAAATAGGCTCACGCAAAAATTTAAAGTTAGATCAGAATAGGGACGTATGTTTTTTAAAATTTAATATTGAAAGTTATATAGTTATTTTCTCTTCGTAGCTACATTTACACAGACAAAGTTGTACATTTTGATTTTTCATATAAATAAAAGAAAGGGTGTTAGTTTGTTTGAGTGTTAACGCTGTAACTCCAAAACCAATAAACCTAGAAAGCTGAAACTAGGCATTTGTACTTAGGGAAACCTGAGGGTGTGCACCATAGGCTTATTTTTGGCTTGGAAGAGGGGGGGGGGGGGGAGTCAAAAAATTAAATAAACGGTCGTAAAAACAAAAGAACCGAAACTTCGCATCGAGAACGAGTGCAGCACATTCTTCATTTGGATTTTGAAATTACTTAGAATCATCGTACGAAATTTAAAAACACGGGAGATAAAGGTGTTTGTTTATCGTAGAAACAGTTTTGTTAACGTGGCTGTCGATTGAAAAGTTGCGTTTGATTTCATTTAAGTAATCTATTTTAATTTTTAGGTTTTTCATGGATGGTGTTCATATTAATGGTAGTTTTCGGAATTTATCTTTTTATCTAAACTCCAAAATAAGTCTTGCATAAAAAAGTCATTATACAAAAATAAAAACTAAAAAAAGGCAGCAAGCGGAAGGGAAATATCTTGCAACATTTCCGCAAACAAAGGAAACGCTAGGCCCGTTGTATTACGACCACAACGGGCTTTTCTACTTGTGTAGTAATACTGCAGACGTATACCCAAGAAACTGTAGGAAATTTTATCAAAATCGTTAGATCAGTCTTTGAGAAAATAAAATTATTGTTAAAGTTGCCTAGAATAAACTAGCCTTATATTCATTTTTGAGAAACATGAGCTATACAGGCTTTACAGCATTATTGAAGACGTAATCGACCTATGGGTAAAAGCCCACGTGAATGATACCGTTATAGTTCCGGAAAACGGACGCCATAAAACAGAAGGAATCTCCTCGAAAATTTTCGGTGTTGGTGGCGACGAGTGCCTCTGTTCTTTGCTTGAGCGATTTGTCTCGGGATTTATGGTTATGAACCCATGTTTCATCACATGTAAAACCATTTGTTTTTCTGTATCGAAGTGTCAAAGAAGCTGAGATGCAATCCGGAATCAGAGTAACTTTTCTATATCTACATGATACCCTGCAAATCACCAGACTGGTGGGGGGTGCAGCACACCAAAACCTACCTAATAACGTCCCTCGTGGGAATCACTCTCCTGTTATGATCCCGTATGGTCCTTGGGAAAACGAGCTCTGATATCGCTCGGTCCTACAGTCGATCTCTCGTATTTTATTCTCAAGATTGGAAAATCGAAATTAATCACAGCAAATGTTCCCCATTGAGTTTTTGGAAGAGTAAGAACAATGAATTAGACTCGGAGTACAGTATTGATAGATTGAATATCCAATCTACAGAGTACGTTAAATATTTAGGAGTCACCATTTGTCGTGATCTATCGTGGAATATGAATATTCGAAGGATCGTAGGCGCAGCTAATAAGAAATTGGGCTTCGTAGGCAGAATAGTAAGAAGTAGCACAGAACAGGTACGAGAAACGTGTTATTTATCATTCGTCAGATCTCAGGTCGAATACGCTTCCAGCATATGGGATCCGTACGAAAAGGGACAGATACTCGAGTTAGAAAGAATCCAACGCAGAGCAGCCGGATTCGTAAAGCAAAAATATGAGCAAAAATTAAGCGTCACATCACTCTTGAAGGAGTTGAATTGGATATCGCTAGAGGATCGCAGAATTAGCGCGAGGTTAAGGCTTCTGGAGAAATTTAGGTCGGAAGTTCTCTTAGAGGAGGTCTCAGGAATATTAGAGGCACCTACGTACATGGGCAGGCACGATCACGAGAATAAAATACGAGAGATGCACTGTAGGACCGAGCGATATCGGAGCTCGTTTTTCCCTAGGACCATACGGGATCATAACAGGAGAGTGATTCCCACGGGAGACGTTATTAGGTAGGTATTGGTGAGCTGCACCCCCTGCCTCCCACCAGTCTGGTGATTTGCAGGGTATCATGTAGATGTAGATGTAGTTGTAGATTTAGATGTAGAGGAGCTCTCAGGAATATTAGAGGCACCTACGTACATGGGCATGCACGATCACGAGGATAAAATACGAGAGATGCACTGTAGGACCGAGCGATATCAGGACACGTTTTTCCCAAGGACCATACGGGATCATAATAGGAGAGTGATTCCCACGAGGGACGTTATTAGGTAGGTTTTTGTGCGTTGCACCCCCTGCCACCCACCAATCTGGTGATTTGTAGGGTATTATGTAGATGTAGATGAAGGTGATTTTCACGTGTTATCTTATGGGAAATGACATTCATCCTCTGGAGTGGAACCCGATACCTTTTCCGAATTTTTTTTTAGTCATAACGTAAAGATTCATTAACACTGAAATCCTGAGAAATTTCAGGTTTCTACGTTTATTTCTAATCGAATTATTCACAAAATTAGAGCGCTACGCATCATGACCATTACGATTTTATAATACAGAGAGATATATGAGTATAGTAAATCCTATGTTTTAATTTATATATTTCGGATAAAATCTTAATGGAACTAGTGCAGCAAATGTAGGTACTTCGAGTGTATCTGCATAGAGGACCATTTTGAAATTTTGCGGACCAACTGGATATAATATATGGAACGAAAACATTATCCACATTTATTGATATCTCGTTTCAAGTAACTTCGAATTTCATAAGCCGGAGCATATGTAACTACGAACCATGTTGAGTGCACATATTTGACGTGCTCCTGCTGTTTGTCCTTTTAAAATGACCCCTAAGAGCACACTTCACATTCTCAAGTGGATAAGAAAACAAATTAAACTGGCCGTATTTCATTTTTTACGGCGTTCAAGCGAGGGCGCATCTAATAAACATATCTTTATAATCATCCCAATAAATAAATGAAATTGCAGAAAATTATTAAAATTATATCAACGCTCGTTCGCTACAAAGCTTAAATAAAAAAACTCCAAATAGCACGAACTTATAAAAATAACAATTTGAATCTCATGGGCATAAATGAGCGAAAAATTCACTAAATTATAACAAAATAAAGCAGAAAGTAAGCGATTAATGTTCTAAACAAACCAAAAATGCAGAAGCCTTTCGTTATGATCCAGAATGAATCGCCCAAAAACGGCAATGGGAATCCGAGACGTTCACGGAAGCTACACATCAGCTCGATGGATAAAACCACTTGTCATACTCGGGAGCTGGGTGATGCGAGAGCACCAGGGATAAAAAAGACGAAAGTGTATGAGGGTGACAAATGCCCGAGAGATTTTTTTTAGAGGAGTGTGGTGCGATAAGTATGTATATGGGAGGCGGCGATAAGGAGGAAGCACTAGAAAGAGAGAGAGAGAGAGAGAGAGAGAGAGAGAGAGAGAGAGAGAGAGAGAGAGAGAGAGAGAGAGAGAGAGAGAGAGAGAGAGAGAGAGAGAGAGAGAGGTGTAAATGTTAAGGGAGGGATGAAATAGGTGGGGTGGGGTGGGTTGGGTTGGGAAAGTGTATCCGACCCTCTTTCCAAAACGATTTGTGACCTCTTGGGTCCGTACTAAACGAGAACAGTTCGGG
>JAXCHB010000312.1:0-37891 GCA_036926305.1 Uropetala carovei | reverse complement strand
AAAAAAAATTTGAAAAAAAATTTGAAAAAAAATTTCGAAAAAAAATTTCGAAAAAAAAATTTGAAAAAAAATTTCGAAAAAAAATTTCGAAAAAAAAATTTCGAAAAAAAATTTTGAAAAAAAATTTTGAAAATAAATTTTGAAAAAAAATTTTGAAAAAAAATTTTGAAAAAAATTTTGAAAAAAATTTTAAAAAAAATTTTGAAAAAAATTTTGAAAAAAATTTTGAAAAAAATTTTGAAAAAAAATTTTAAAAAAAAATTTTGACAAAAAATTTTGAAAAAAAATTTGAAAAAAAATTTTGAAAAAAAATTTTGAAAAAAAATTTTGAAAAAAAATTTTGAAAAAAAATTTTGAAAAAAAAATTTGAAAAAAAATTTTGAAAAAAATCTCGAAAAAAAATTTTGAAAAAAAATTTGAAAAAAAATTTCGAAAAAAATTTCGAAAAAAAAATTTCGAAAAAAAATTTTGAAAAAAAATTTTGAAAAAAAATTTTGAAAAAAAATTTTGAAAAAAAATTTTGAAAAAAAATTTAGAAAAAAAATTTTGAAAAAAATTTTGAAAAAAATTTTGAAAAAAAATTTTGAAAAAAATTTTGAAAAAAAATTAAAAAAAAAAATTTTCAAAAAAAATTTTGAAAAAAAATTTGAAAAAAAATTTTGAAAAAAAATTTTGAAAAAAAATTTTGAAAAAAAATTTTGAAAAAAAAATTTGAAAAAAAATTTTGAAAAAAAATTTTGAAAAAAAATTTTGAAAAAAAATTTTGAAAAAAAATTTTGAAAAAAAATTTTGAAAAAAAATTTTGAAAAAAAATTTTGAAAAAAAATTTTGAAAAAAAATTTTGAAAAAAAAATTTGAAAAAAAAATTTGAAAAAAAATTTTGAAAAAAAATTTTGAAAAAAAAATTTGAAAAAAAAAATTTAAAAAAAAATTTTGAAAAAAAATTTAGAAAAAAAATTTCGAAAAAAAATTTCATAAAAAAATTTCGAAAAAAAATTTCGAAAAAAAGTTCGAAAAAAAATTTCGAAAAAAAATTTCGAAAAAAAATTTTGAAAAAAATTTTGAAAAAAAATTTTAAAAAAAAATTTTGAAAAAAAATTTTGAAAAAAAATTTTGAAAAAAAATTTTGAAAAAAAATTTTGAAAAAAAATTTGAAAAAAAATTTTGAAAAAAAATTTTAAAAAAAATTAAAAAAAAAATTTTGAAAAAAAATTTTGAAAAAAAATTTTGAAAAAAAATTTTGAAAAAAAATTTGAAAAAAAATTTTGAAAAAAAAATTTGAAAAAAAATTTAAAAAAAAAATTTTGAAAAAAAATTTTGAAAAAAAATTTTGAAAAAAAATTTTGAAAAAAAATTTTGAAAAAAAATTTTGAAAAAAACTTTTGAAAAAAAATTTGAAAAAAAATTTTGAAAAAAAAATTTTGAAAAAAAATTTTGAAAAAAAATTTTGAAAAAAAATTAAAAAAAAAATTTTGAAAAAAAATTTTGAAAAAAAAATTTTGAAAAAAAATTTTAAAAAAAAATTTTGAAAAAAAATTTTGAAAAAAAATTTTGAAAAAAAATTTTGAAAAAAAATTTTGAAAAAAAATTTTGAAAAAAATTTTGAAAAAAAATTTTGAAAAAAAATTTTGAAAAAAAATTTTGAAAAAAAATTTTGAAAAAAAATTTTGAAAAAAAATTTTGAAAAAAAAATTTGAAAAAAAAATTTGAAAAAAAATTTTGAAAAAAAAATTTGAAAAAAAAATTTAAAAAAAAATTTTGAAAAAAAATTTTGAAAAAAATTTGAAAAAAAATTTTGAAAAAAATTTTGAAAAAAAATTTTGAAAAAAAATTTTGAAAAAAAATTTTGAAAAAAAATTTGAAAAAAAATTTGAAAAAAAATTTGAAAAAAATTTTGAAAAAAAATTTTGAAAAAAAATTTGAAAAAAAATTTTGAAAAAAAATTTTGAAAAAAAATTTTGAAAAAAAATTTTGAAAAAAAAAATTTGAAAAAAAATTTTGAAAAAAAATTTTGAAAAAAAATTTTGAAAAAAAATTTTGAAAAAAAATTTTGAAAAAAAATTTGAAAAAAATTTTGAAAAAAAATTCGAAAAAAAATTTCGAAAAAAAAATTTGAAAAAAAATTTCGAAAAAAAATTTCGAAAAAAAAATTTCGAAAAAAAATTTTGAAAAAAAATTTTGAAAATAAATTTTGAAAAAAAATTTTGAAAAAAAATTTTGAAAAAAAATTTTGAAAAAAAATTTTAAAAAAAATTTTGAAAAAAAATTTTGAAAAAAAATTTTGAAAAAAAATTTTGAAAAAAAATTTTAAAAAAAAATTTTGACAAAAAATTTTGAAAAAAAATTTGAAAAAAAATTTTGAAAAAAATTTTGAAAAAAAATTTTGAAAAAAAATTTTGAAAAAAAAATTTGAAAAAAAATTTTGAAAAAAAATCTCGAAAAAAAATTTTGAAAAAAAAATTTGAAAAAAAATTTCGAAAAACATTTCGAAAAAAAAATTTCGAAAAAAAATTTTGAAAAAAAATTTTGAAAAAAAATTTTGAAAAAAAATTTTGAAAAAAAATTTTGAAAAAAAATTTAGAAAAAAAATTTGAAAAAAAATTTTGAAAAAAAATTTTGAAAAAAAATTTTGAAAAAAAATTTTGAAAAAAAATTAAAAAAAAAAATTTTGAAAAAAAATTTTGAAAAAAAAATTTTTAAAAAAAATTTTAAAAAAAAATTTTGAAAAAAAATTTGAAAAAAATTTTGAAAAAAAATTTTGAAAAAAAATTTTGAAAAAAAATTTTGAAAAAAAATTTTGAAAAAAAATTTTGAAAAAAAATTTTGAAAAAAAATTTTGAAAAAAAATTTTGAAAAAAAATTTTGAAAAAAAAATTTGAAAAAAAAATTTGAAAAAAAATTTTGAAAAAAAATTTTGAAAAAAAAATTTGAAAAAAATTTGAAAAAAAATTTTGAAAAAAAATTTGAAAAAAAATTTTGAAAAAAAATTTTGAAAAAAAATTTTGAAAAAAAATTTTGAAAAAAAATTTTGAAAAAAAATTTTGAAAAAAAATTTGAAAAAAAATTTTGAAAAAAAATTTTGAAAAAAAATTTTGAAAAAAAAATTTGAAAAAAAATTTTGAAAAAAAATTTTGAAAAAAATTAAAAAAAAAATTTTGAAAAAAAATTTTGAAAAAACATTTTGAAAAAAAATTTGAAAAAAAATTTTGAAAAAATATTTTGGAAAAAAATTTTGAAAAAAAATTTTGAAAAAAAATTTTGAAAAAAAATTTTGAAAAAAAATTTTGAAAAAAAAATTTGAAAAAAACTTTTGAAAAAAAATTTTGAAAAAAAATTTAAAAAAAAATTTGAAAAAAAATTTTGAAAAAAAATTTTGAAAAAAAATTAAAAAAAAAATTTTGAAAAAAAATTTTGAAAAAAAATTTTGAAAAAAAATTTTGAAAAAAAATTTTGAAAAACAATTTTGAAAAAAAAAATTTGAAAAAAAATTTGAAAAAAAATTTTGAAAAAAAATTTTGAAAAAAAATTTTGAAAAAAAATTTTAAAAAAAATATTGAAAAAAGTTTTGAAAAAAAATTTTGAAAAAAAATTTTGAAAAAAAATTTTGAAAAAAAATTTTGAAAAAAAATTTTGAAAAAAAAATTTGAAAAAAAATTTTGAAAAAAAATTTTGAAAAAAAATTTTGAA
Organism: Uropetala carovei; assembly: GCA_036926305.1. Lineage (NCBI taxonomy): Eukaryota > Metazoa > Arthropoda > Insecta > Odonata > Petaluridae > Uropetala > Uropetala carovei. The sequence goes on along the minus strand of JAXCHB010000312.1, from coordinate 34,204 downwards.
AAAAAAATTAAAAAAAAATTTTGAAAAAAAATTTTGAAAAAAAATTTTGAAAAAAAACTGAAAAACAATTTTGAAAAAAAATTTTGAAAAAAAATTTTGAAAAAAAATTTTGAAAAAAAATTTTGAAAAAAAATTTGAAAAAAAATTTTGAAAAAAAATTTTGAAAAAAAATTTTGAAAAAAAAATTTGAAAAAAATTTTGAAGAAAAATTTTGAAAAAAAATGTTGAAAAAAAATTTTGAAAAAAAATTTTGAAAAAAAATTTTGAAAAAAAATTTTGAAAAAAAAATTTGAAAAAAAATTTTGAAAAAAAATTTTGAAAAAAAAATTTGAAAAAAAATTTCGAAAAAAAATTTTGAAAAAAAATTTTGAAAAAAAATTTTGAAAAAAAATTTTGAAAAAGAATTTTGAAAAAAAATTTTGAAAAAAAATTTTGAAAAAAAATTCTGAAGAAAAATTTTGAAAAAAATGTTGAAAAAAAATTTTGAAAAAAAAATTGAAAAAAAATTTTGAAAAAAAATTTTGAAAAAAAAATTTGAAAAAAAAATTTGAAAAAAAATTTTGAAAAAAAATTTTGAAAAACATTTTGAAAAAAATTTTGAAAAAAAATTTTGAAAAAAAATTTCGAAAAAAAATTTTGAAAAAAAATTTTGCAAAAAAATTTCGAAAGAAAATTTCAAAAAAAAATTTTGAAAAAAAATTTTGAAAAAAAATTTTGAAAAAAAAATTTTGAAAAAAAATTTTGAAAAAAAATTTTGAAAAAAAATTTTGAAAAAAAATTTTGAAAAAAAATTTTGAAAAAAAATTTTGAAAAAAAATTTTGAAAAAAAATTTTGAAAAAAAATTTTGAAAAAAAATTTAAAAAAAAAATTTTGAAAAAAAATTTTGAAAAAAAAATTTGAAAAAAAAATTTGAAAAAAAATTTTGAAAAAAAATTTTGAGAAAAAATTTTGAAAAAAAATTTTGAAAAAAAATTTTGAAAAAAAATTTTGAAAAAAAATTTAAAAAAAAAAATTTGAAAAAAAAATTTGAAAAAAAAATTTGAAAAAAAAAATTTGAAAAAAAATTTTGAAAAAAAATTTTGAAAAAAAATTTTGAAAAAAAATTTTGAAAAAAAATTTTGAAAAAAAATTTTGAAAAAAAATTTTGAAAAAAAATTTTGAAAAAAAAATTTGAAAAAAAAATTTGAAAAAAAATTTTGAAAAAAAAAATTTGAAAAAAAATTTTGAATAAAAATTTTGAAAAAAAATTTGAAAAAAAATTTTGAAAAAAAATTTTGAAAAAAAATTTTGAAAAAAAATTTTCAAAAAAAAATTTTGAAAAAAAATTTTGAAAAAAAATTTTAAAAAAATTTGAAAAAAAATTTTAAAAAAAAATTTTGAAAAAAAATTTTGAAAAAAAATTTTGAAAAAAAATTTTGAAAAAAAATTTTGAAAAAAAATTTTGAAAAAAAATTTTGAAAAAAAATGTTGAAAAAAAATTTTGAAAAAAAATTTTGAAAAAAAATTTTGAAAAAAAAATTTTGAAAAAAATTTTTAAAAAAAATTTTGAAAAAAAAATTTGAAAAAAAATTTTGAAAAAAAATTTTGAAAAAAAATTTTGAAAAAAAATTTTGAAAAAAAAATTTGAAAAAAATTTTGAAAAAAAATTTTGAAAAAAAATTTTGAAAAAAAATTTGAAAAAAAATTTTGAAAAAAAATTTAGAAAAAAAATTTCGAAAAAAAATTTCATAAAAAAATTTCGAAAAAAAATTTCGAAAAAAAGTTCGAAAAAAAATTTCGAAAAAAAATTTCGAAAAAAAATTTTGAAAAAAAATTTTGAAAAAAAAATTTGAAAAAAAATTTTGAAAAAAAATTTTGAAAAAAAATTTTGAAAAAAAATTTTGAAAAAAAATTTTGAAAAAAAATTTGAAAAAAAATTTTGAAAAAAAATTTTAAAAAAAATAAAAAAAAAAATTTTGAAAAAAAATTTTGAAAAAAAATTTTGAAAAAAAATTTTGAAAAAAAAATTTGAAAAAAAATTTTGAAAAAAAAATTTGAAAAAAAATTTAAAAAAAAAATTTTGAAAAAAAATTTTGAAAAAAAATTTTGAAAAAAAATTTTGAAAAAAAATTTTGAAAAAAAATTTTGAAAAAAACTTTTGAAAAAAAATTTTGAAAAAAAATTTTGAAAAAAAAATTTTGAAAAAAAATTTTGAAAAAAAATTTTGAAAAAAAATTAAAAAAAAAAATTTTGAAAAAAAATTTTGAAAAAAAAATTTTGAAAAAAAATTTTAAAAAAAAATTTTGAAAAAAAATTTTGAAAAAAAATTTTGAAAAAAAATTTTGAAAAAAAATTTTGAAAAAAAATTTTGAAAAAAAATTTTGAAAAAAAATTTTGAAAAAAAATTTTGAAAAAAAATTTTGAAAAAAAATTTTGAAAAAAAAATTTGAAAAAAAATTTTGAAAAAAAATTTTGAAAAAAAATTTTGAAAAAAAAATTTGAAAAAAAAATTTGAAAAAAAATTTTGAAAAAAAATTTTGAAAAAAAAATTTGAAAAAAAAAATTTAAAAAAAAATTTTGAAAAAAAATTTAGAAAAAAAATTTCGAAAAAAAATTTCGAAAAAAAATTTCGAAAAAAAATTTCGAAAAAAAGTTCGAAAAAAAATTTCGAAAAAAAATTTCGAAAAAAAATTTTGAAAAAAAATTTTGAAAAAAAATTTTGAAAAAAAATTTTGAAAAAAAATTTTGAAAAAAAACTTTTGAAAAAAAATTTTGAAAAAAAATTTGAAAAAAAATTTTGAAAAAAAATTTTGAAAAAAAATTTTGAAAAAAAATTTTGAAAAAAACTTTTGAAAAAAAATTTTGAAAAAAAATTTTGAAAAAAAAATTTTGAAAAAAAATTTTGAAAAAAAATTAAAAAAAAAAAATTTTGAAAAAAAATTTTGAAAAAAAAATTTTGAAAAAAAATTTTAAAAAAAAATTTTGAAAAAAAATTTTGAAAAAAAATTTTGAAAAAAAATTTTGAAAAAAAATTTTGAAAAAAAATTTTGAAAAAAAATTTTGAAAAAAAATTTTAAAAAAAAATTTTGAAAAAAAATTTTGAAAAAAAATTTTGAAAAAAAATTTTGAAAAAAAATTTTGAAAAAAAAATTTGAAAAAAAAATTTGAAAAAAAATTTTGAAAAAAAAATTTGAAAAAAAAAATTTAAAAAAAAATTTTGAAAAAAAATTTTGAAAAAAAATTTGAAAAAAAAATTTGAAAAAAAATTTTGAAAAAAAATTTTGAAAAAAAATTTTGAAAAAAAATTTTGAAAAAAAATTTGAAAAAAAATTTGAAAAAAAATTTGAAAAAAAATTTTGAAAAAAAATTTTGAAAAAAAATTTGAAAAAAAATTTTGAAAAAAAATTTTGAAAAAAAATTTTGAAAAAAAATTTTGAAAAAAAAAATTTGAAAAAAAATTTTGAAAAAAAATTTTGAAAAAAAATTTTGAAAAAAAATTTTGAAAAAAAATTTTGAAAAAAAAATTTGAAAAAAAATTTTGAAAAAAAATTTCGAAAAAAAATTTCGAAAAAAAAATTTGAAAAAAAATTTCGAAAAAAAATTTCGAAAAAAAAATTTCGAAAAAAAATTTTGAAAAAAAATTTTGAAAATAAATTTTGAAAAAAAATTTTGAAAAAAAATTTTGAAAAAAAATTTTGAAAAAAAATTTTAAAAAAAATTTTGAAAAAAAATTTTGAAAAAAAATTTAGAAAAAAAATTTCGAAAAAAAATTTCATAAAAAAATTTCGAAAAAAAATTTCGAAAAAAAGTTCGAAAAAAAATTTCGAAAAAAAATTTCGAAAAAAAATTTTGAAAAAAAATTTTGAAAAAAAATTTTGAAAAAAAATTTAAAAAAAAATTTTGAAAAAAAATTTTGAAAAAAAATTTTGAAAAAAAATTTTGAAAAAAAATTTGAAAAAAAATTTTGAAAAAAAATTTTAAAAAAAATTAAAAAAAAAATTTTGAAAAAAAATTTTGAAAAAAAATTTTGAAAAAAAATTTTGAAAAAAAATTTGAAAAAAAATTTTGAAAAAAAAATTTGAAAAAAAATTTAAAAAAAAAATTTTGAAAAAAAATTTTGAAAAAAAATTTTGAAAAAAAATTTTGAAAAAAAATTTTGAAAAAAAATTTTTAAAAAAACTTTTGAAAAAAAATTTTGAAAAAAAATTTTGAAAAAAAAATTTTGAAAAAAAATTTTGAAAAAAAATTTTGAAAAAAAATTTAAAAAAAAAATTTTGAAAAAAAATTTTGAAAAAAAAATTTTGAAAAAAAATTTTAAAAAAAAATTTTGAAAAAAAATTTTGAAAAAAAATTTTGAAAAAAAATTTTGAAAAAAAATTTTGAAAAAAAATTTTGAAAAAAAATTTTGAAAAAAAATTTTGAAAAAAAATTTTGAAAAAAAATTTTGAAAAAAAATTTTGAAAAAAAATTTTGAAAAAAAATTTTGAAAAAAAAAATTGAAAAAAAAATTTGAAAAAAAATTTTGAAAAAAAATTTTGAAAAAAAAATTTGAAAAAAAAAATTTAAAAAAAAATTTTGAAAAAAAATTTAGAAAAAAAATTTCGAAAAAAAATTTCATAAAAAAATTTCGAAAAAAAATTTCGAAAAAAAGTTCGAAAAAAAATTTCGAAAAAAAATTTCGAAAAAAAATTTTGAAAAAAAATTTTGAAAAAAAATTTTGAAAAAAAATTTTGAAAAAAAATTTTGAAAAAAAATTTTGAAAAAAAATTTTGAAAAAAAATTTTGAAAAAAAATTTGAAAAAAAATTTTGAAAAAAAATTTTAAAAAAAATTAAAAAAAAAATTTTGAAAAAAAATTTTGAAAAAAAATTTTGAAAAAAAATTTTGAAAAAAAATTTGAAAAAAAATTTTGAAAAAAAAATTTGAAAAAAAATTTAAAAAAAAAATTTTGAAAAAAAATTTTGAAAAAAAATTTTGAAAAAAAATTTTGAAAAAAAATTTTGAAAAAAAATTTTGAAAAAAAATTTTGAAAAAAACTTTTGAAAAAAAATTTTGAAAAAAAATTTTGTAAAAAAAATTTTGAAAAAAAATTTTGAAAAAAATTTTGAAAAAAAATTAAAAAAAAAAAATTTTGAAAAAAAATTTTGAAAAAAAAATTTTGAAAAAAAATTTTAAAAAAAAATTTTGAAAAAAAATTTTGAAAAAAAATTTTGAAAAAAAATTTTGAAAAAAAATTTTGAAAAAAAATTTTGAAAAAAAATTTTGAAAAAAAATTTTGAAAAAAAATTTTGAAAAAAAATTTTGAAAAAAAATTTTGAAAAAAAAATTTGAAAAAAAAATTTGAAAAAAAATTTTGAAAAAAAAATTTGAAAAAAAAAATTTAAAAAAAAATTTTGAAAAAAAATTTTGAAAAAAAATTTGAAAAAAAATTTTGAAAAAAAATTTTGAAAAAAAATTTTGAAAAAAAATTTTGAAAAAAAATTTTGAAAAAAAAATTTGAAAAAAAATTTGAAAAAAAATTTGAAAAAAAATTTTGAAAAAAAATTTTGAAAAAAAATTTGAAAAAAAATTTTGAAAAAAAATTTTGAAAAAAAATTTTGAAAAAAAATTTTGAAAAAAAAAATTTGAAAAAAAATTTTGAAAAAAAATTTTGAAAAAAAATTTTGAAAAAAAATTTTGAAAAAAAATTTTGAAAAAAAAATTTGAAAAAAAATTTTGAAAAAAAATTTCGAAAAAAAATTTCGAAAAAAAAATTTGAAAAAAAATTTCGAAAAAAAATTTCGAAAAAAAAATTTCGAAAAAAAATTTTGAAAAAAAATTTTGAAAATAAATTTTGAAAAAAAATTTTGAAAAAAAATTTTGAAAAAAAATTTTGAAAAAAAATTTTAAAAAAAATTTTGAAAAAAAATTTTGAAAAAAAATTTTGAAAAAAAATTTTGAAAAAAAATTTAAAAAAAAAATTTTGACAAAAAATTTTGAAAAAAAATTTGAAAAAAAATTTTGAAAAAAAATTTTGAAAAAAAATTTTGAAAAAAAATTTTGAAAAAAAATTTTGAAAAAAAAATTTGAAAAAAAATTTTGAAAAAAAATCTCGAAAAAAAATTTTGAAAAAAAAATTTGAAAAAAAATTTCGAAAAAAATTTCGAAAAAAAAATTTCGAAAAAAAATTTTGAAAAAAAATTTTGAAAAAAAATTTTGAAAAAAAATTTTGAAAAAAAATTTTGAAAAAAAATTTAGAAAAAAAATTTTGAAAAAAAATTTTGAAAAAAAATTTTGAAAAAAAATTTTGAAAAAAAATTTTGAAAAAAAATTTAAAAAAAAAATTTTGAAAAAAAATTTTGAAAAAAAATTTTTTAAAAAAAATTTTAAAAAAAAATTTTGAAAAAAAATTTGAAAAAAAATTTTGAAAAAAAATTTTGAAAAAAAATTTTGAAAAAAAATTTTGAAAAAAAATTTTGAAAAAAAATTTTGAAAAAAAATTTTGAAAAAAAATTTTGAAAAAAAATTTTGAAAAAAAATTTTGAAAAAAAATTTTGAAAAAAAATTTTGAAAAAAAAATTTGAAAAAAAAATTTGAAAAAAAATTTTGAAAAAAAATTTTGAAAAAAAAAATTTGAAAAAAAATTTTGAAAAAAAATCTTGAAAAAAAATTTGAAAAAAAATTTTGAAAAAAAATTTTGAAAAAAAATTTTGAAAAAAAATTTTGAAAAAAAATTTTGAAAAAAAAATTTGAAAAAAAATTTGAAAAAAAATTTGAAAAAAAATTTTGCAAAAAAATTTTGAAAAAAAATTTGAAAAAAAATTTTGAAAAAAAATTTTGAAAAAAAATTTTGAAAAAAAATTTTGAAAAAAAAAATTTGAAAAAAAATTTTGAAAAAAAATTTTGAAAAAAAATTTTGAAAAAAAATTTTGAAAAAAAATTTTGAAAAAAAAATTTGAAAAAAAATTTTGAAAAAAAATTTCGAAAAAAAATTTCAAAAAAAAAATTTGAAAAAAAATTTCGAAAAAAAATTTCGAAAAAAAAATTTCGAAAAAAAATTTTGAAAAAAAATTTTGAAAATAAATTTTCAAAAAAAATTTTCAAAAAAAATTTTGAAAAAAAATTTTGAAAAAAAATTTTGAAAAAAAATTTTGAAAAAAAATTTTTAAAAAAATTTTGAAAAAAAATTTTGAAAAAAAATTTTGAAAAAAAATTTTGAAAAAAAATTTTGAAAAAAAATTTTGAAAAAAAATTTAGAAAAAAAATTTTGAAAAAAAATTTTGAAAAAAAATTTTGAAAAAAAATTTTGAAAAAAAATTTTGAAAAAAAATTAAAAAAAAAAATTTTGAAAAAAAATTTTGAAAAAAAAATTTTTAAAAAAAATTTTAAAAAAAAATTTTGAAAAAAAATTTGAAAAAAAATTTTGAAAAAAAATTTTGAAAAAAAATTTTGAAAAAAAATTTTGAAAAAAAATTTTGAAAAAAAATTTTGAAAAAAAATTTTGAAAAAAAATTTTGAAAAAAAATTTTGAAAAAAAATTTTGAAAAAAAATTTTGAAAAAAAAATTTGAAAAAAAAATTTGAAAAAAAATTTTGAAAAAAAATTTTGAAAAAAAAATTTGAAAAAAAATTTTGAAAAAAAATCTTGAAAAAAAATTTGAAAAAAAATTTTGAAAAAAAATTTTGAAAAAAAATTTTGAAAAAAAATTTTGAAAAAAAATTTTGAAAAAAAAATTTGAAAAAAAATTTGAAAAAAAATTTGAAAAAAAATTTTGCAAAAAAATTTTGAAAAAAAATTTGAAAAAAAATTTTGAAAAAAAATTTTGAAAAAAAATTTTGAAAAAAAATTTTGAAAAAAAAAATTTGAAAAAAAATTTTGAAAAAAAATTTAAAAAAAAATTTTGAAAAAAAATTTTGAAAAAAAATTTTGAAAAAAAAATTTGAAAAAAAATTTTGAAAAAAAATTTCGAAAAAAAATTTCAAAAAAAAAATTTGAAAAAAAATTTCGAAAAAAAATTTCGAAAAAAAAATTTCGAAAAAAAATTTTGAAAAAAAATTTTGAAAATAAATTTTCAAAAAAAATTTTCAAAAAAAATTTTGAAAAAAAATTTTGAAAAAAAATTTTGAAAAAAAATTTTGAAAAAAAATTTTTAAAAAAATTTTGAAAAAAAATTTTGAAAAAAAATTTTGAAAAAAAATTTTGAAAAAAAATTTTGACAAAAAATTTTGAAAAAAAATTTGAAAAAAATTTTGAAAAAAAATTTTGAAAAAAAATTTTGAAAAAAAATTTTGAAAAAAAATTTTGAAAAAAAATTTTGAAAAAAAATTTTGAAAAAAAAATTTGAAAAAAATTTTGAAAAAAAATCTCGAAAAAAAATTTTGAAAAAAAAATTTGAAAAAAAATTTCGAAAAAAAATTTCGAAAAAAAATTTTGAAAAAAAATTTTCAAAAAAAATTTTGAAAAAAAATTTTGAAAAAAAATTTTGAAAAAAAATTTTGAAAAAAAATTTTGAAAAAAAATTTTGAAAAAAAATTTTGAAAAAAAATTTTGAAAAAAAATTTTGAAAAAAAATTTTGAAAAAAAATTTTGAAAAAAAATTTTGAAAAAAAATTTTGAAAAAAAATTTTGAAAAAAAAATTTTAAAAAAAATTTTGAAAAAAAATTTTGAAAAACAATTTTGAAAAAAAATTTTGAAAAAAAATTTTGAAAAAAAATTTCGAAAAAAAATTTCGAAAAAAAATTTCAAAAAAAAATTTCAAAAAAAAATTTTGAAAAAAAATTTAAAAAAAAAAATTTTGAAAAAAAATTTTGAAAAAAAATTTTGAAAAAAAATTTTGAAAAAAAATTTTGAAAAAAAATTTTGAAAAAAAATTTTGAAAAAAAATTTTGAAAAAAAATTTTAAAAAAAATTTTGAAAAAAAATTTTGAAAAAAAAATTTGAAAAAAAAATTTGAAAAAAAATTTTCAAAAAAAAATTTTGAAAAAAAATTTTGAAAAAAAATTTTGAAAAAAAATTTTGAAAAAAAATTTTGAAAAAAAAATTTGAAAAAAAATTTGAAAAAAAAATTTGAAAAAAAAAATTTGAAAAAAAATTTTGAAAAAAAATTTTGAAAAAAAATTTTGAAAAAAAATTTTGAAAAAAAATTTTGAAAAAAAATTTTGAAAAAAAATTTTGAAAAAAAAATTTGAAAAAAAATTTGAAAAAAAATTTGAAAAAAAATTTGAAAAAAAATTTTGAAAAAAAATTTTGAAAAAAAATTTGAAAAAAAATTTTGAAAAAAAATTTTGAAAAAAAATTTTGAAAAAAAATTTTGAAAAAAAAAATTTGAAAAAAAATTTTGAAAAAAAATTTTGAAAAAAAATTTTGAAAAAACATTTTGAAAAAAAATTTTGAAAAAAAAATTTGAAAAAAAATTTTGAAAAAAAATTTCGAAAAAAAATTTCGAAAAAAAAATTTGAAAAAAAATTTCGAAAAAAAATTTCGAAAAAAAAATTTCGAAAAAAAATTTTGAAAAAAAATTTTGAAAATAAATTTTGAAAAAAAATTTTGAAAAAAAATTTTGAAAAAAAATTTTGAAAAAAAATTTTAAAAAAAATTTTGAAAAAAAATTTTGAAAAAAAATTTTGAAAAAAAATTTTGAAAAAAAATTTTGAAAAAAAATTTTGAAAAAAAATTTTGAAAAAAAATTTTGAAAAAAAAATTTTAAAAAAAATTTTGAAAAAAAATTTTGAAAAACAATTTTGAAAAAAAATTTTGAAAAAAAATTTTGAAAAAAAATTTTGACAAAAAATTTTGAAAAAAAATTTGAAAAAAATTTTGAAAAAAAATTTTGAAAAAAAATTTTGAAAAAAAATTTTGAAAAAAAATTTTGAAAAAAAAATTTGAAAAAAATTTTGAAAAAAAATCTCGAAAAAAAATTTTGAAAAAAAAATTTGAAAAAAAATTTCGAAAAAAAATTTCGAAAAAAAAATTTCGAAAAAAAATTTTGAAAAAAAATTTTCAAAAAAAATTTTGAAAAAAAATTTTGAAAAAAAATTTTGAAAAAAAATTTTGAAAAAAAATTTTGAAAAAAAATTTTGAAAAAAAATTTTGAAAAAAAATTTTGAAAAAAAATTTTGAAAAAAAATTTTGAAAAAAAATTTTGAAAAAAAATTTTGAAAAAAAATTTTGAAAAAAAAATTTTAAAAAAAATTTTGAAAAAAAATTTTGAAAAACAATTTTGAAAAAAAATTTTGAAAAAAAATTTTGAAAAAAAATTTCGAAAAAAAATTTCGAAAAAAAATTTCAAAAAAAAATTTCAAAAAAAAATTTTGAAAAAAAATTTAAAAAAAAAAATTTTGAAAAAAAATTTTGAAAAAAAATTTTGAAAAAAAATTTTGAAAAAAAATTTTGAAAAAAAATTTTGAAAAAAAATTTTGAAAAAAAATTTTAAAAAAAATTTTGAAAAAAAATTTTGAAAAAAAAATTTGAAAAAAAAATTTGAAAAAAAATTTTCAAAAAAAAATTTTGAAAAAAAATTTTGAAAAAAAATTTTGAAAAAAAATTTTGAAAAAAAATTTTGAAAAAAAAATTTGAAAAAAAAATTTGAAAAAAAAATTTGAAAAAAAAATTTGAAAAAAAATTTTGAAAAAAAATTTTGAAAAAAAATTTTGAAAAAAAATTTTGAAAAAAAATTTTGAAAAAAAATTTTGAAAAAAAAATTTGAAAAAAAATTTTGAAAAAAAATTTTGAAAAAAAAAATTTGAAAAAAAATTTTGAATAAAAATTTTGAAAAAAAATTTGAAAAAAAATTTTGAAAAAAAATTTTGAAAAAAATTTTGAAAAAAAATTTTTAAAAAAAATTTTGAAAAAAAATTTTCAAAAAAAAATTTTGAAAAAAATTTTGAAAAAAAATTTGAAAAAAAATTTGAAAAAAAATTTTGAAAAAAAATTTTGAAAAAAAATTTTGAAAAAAAATTTTGAAAAAAAATTTTGAAAAAAAAATTTGAAAAAAAATTTTGAAAAAAAATTTTGAAAAAAAATTTTGAAAAAAAATTTTAAAAAAAATTAAAAAAAAATTTTGAAAAAAAATTTTGAAAAAAAATTTTGAAAAAAAATTTTGAAAAAAAATTTTGAAAAAAAATTTTGAAAAAAAATTTTGAAAAAAAATTTTGAAAAAAAATTTGAAAAACAATTTTGAAAAAAAATTTTGAAAAAAAATTTTGAAAAAAAATTTTGAAAAAAAATTTAGAAAAAAAATTTTGAAAAAAAATTTTGAAAAAAAAATTTAGAAAAAAAATTTAGAAAAAAAATTTAGAAAAAAAATTTTGAAAAAAAATTTTGAAAAAAAATTTTGAAAAAAAATTTTGAAAAAAAATTAAAAAAAAAAAAATTTTGAAAAAAAATTTTGAAAAAAAAATTTTGAAAAAAAATTTAAAAAAAAAATTTTGAAAAAAAATTTTGAAAAAAAATTTTGAAAAAAAATTTTGAAAAAAAATTTTGAAAAAATATTTTGAAAAAAAATTTTGAAAAAAAATTTTGAAAAAAAATTTTGAAAAAAAATTTTGAAAAAAAATTTTGAAAAAAAATTTTGAAAAAAAAATTTGAAAAAAAATTTTGAAAAAAAATTTTGAAAAAAAAAATATGAAAAAAAAAAAGAAAAAAAATTTTGAAAAAAAATTTGAAAAAAAATTTGAAAAAAAATTTTGAAAAAAAATTTTGAAAAAAAATTTTGAAAAAAAAATTTGAAAAAAAATTTTGAAAAAAAATTTCGAAAAAAAATTTCAAAAAAAAAATTTGAAAAAAAATTTCGAAAAAAAATTTCGAAAAAAAAATTTCGAAAAAAAATTTTGAAAAAAAATTTTGAAAATAAATTTTCAAAAAAAATTTTGAAAAAAAAATTTGAAAAAAATTTTGAAAAAAAATCTCGAAAAAAAATTTTGAAAAAAAAATTTGAAAAAAAATTTCGAAAAAAAATTTCGAAAAAAAAATTTCGAAAAAAAATTTTGAAAAAAAATTTTCAAAAAAAATTTTGAAAAAAAATTTTGAAAAAAAATTTTGAAAAAAAATTTTGAAAAAAAATTTTGAAAAAAAATTTTGAAAAAAAATTTTGAAAAAAAATTTTGAAAAAAAATTTTGAAAAAAAATTTTGAAAAAAAATTTTGAAAAAAAATTTTGAAAAAAAATTTTGAAAAAAAATTTTGAAAAAAAAATTTTAAAAAAAATTTTGAAAAAAAATTTTGAAAAACAATTTTGAAAAAAAATTTTGAAAAAAAATTTTGAAAAAATATTTCGAAAAAAAATTTCGAAAAAAAATTTCAAAAAAAAATTTCAAAAAAAAATTTTGAAAAAAAATTTAAAAAAAAAAATTTTGAAAAAAAATTTTGAAAAAAAATTTTGAAAAAAAATTTTGAAAAAAAATTTTGAAAAAAAATTTTGAAAAAAAATTTTGAAAAAAAATTTTAAAAAAAATTTTGAAAAAAAATTTTGAAAAAAAAATTTGAAAAAAAAATTTGAAAAAAAATTTTCAAAAAAAAATTTTGAAAAAAAATTTTGAAAAAAAATTTTGAAAAAAAATTTTGAAAAAAAATTTTGAAAAAAAAATTTGAAAAAAAAATTTGAAAAAAAAATTTGAAAAAAAAATTTGAAAAAAAATTTTGAAAAAAAATTTTGAAAAAAAATTTTGAAAAAAAATTTTGAAAAAAAATTTTGAAAAAAAATTTTGAAAAAAAAATTTGAAAAAAAATTTTGAAAAAAAATTTTGAAAAAAAAAATTTGAAAAAAAATTTTGAATAAAAATTTTGAAAAAAAATTTGAAAAAAAATTTTGAAAAAAAATTTTGAAAAAAAATTTTGAAAAAAAATTTTGAAAAAAAATTTTTAAAAAAAATTTTGAAAAAAAATTTTCAAAAAAAAATTTTGAAAAAAATTTTGAAAAAAAATTTGAAAAAAAATTTGAAAAAAAATTTTGAAAAAAAATTTTGAAAAAAAATTTTGAAAAAAAATTTTGAAAAAAAATTTTGAAAAAAAATTTTGAAAAAAAATTTTGAAAAAAAATTTGAAAAAAAATTTTGAAAAAAAATTTTGAAAAAAAATTTTGAAAAAAAATTTTGAAAAAAAATTTTGAAAAAAAATTTAGAAAAAAAATTTTGAAAAAAAATTTTGAAAAAAAAATTTAGAAAAAAAATTTAGAAAAAAAATTTAGAAAAAAAATTTTGAAAAAAAATTTTGAAAAAAAATTTTGAAAAAAAATTTTGAAAAAAAATTAAAAAAAAAAAAAAAATGAAAAAAAATTTTGAAAAAAAAATTTTGAAAAAAAATTTAAAAAAAAAATTTTGAAAAAAAATTTTGAAAAAAAATTTTGAAAAAAAATTTTGAAAAAATATTTTGAAAAAAAATTTTGAAAAAAAATTTTGAAAAAAAATTTTGAAAAAAAATTTTGAAAAAAAATTTTGAAAAAAAATTTTGAAAAAAAAATTTGAAAAAAAATTTTGAAAAAAAATTTTGAAAAAAAAAATATGAAAAAAAAAAGAAAAAAAATTTTGAAAAAAAATTTGAAAAAAAATTTTGAAAAAAAATTTTGAAAAAAAATTTTAAAAAAAAATTTTGAAAAAAAATTTTGAAAAAAAATTTTGAAAAAAAATTTGAAAAAAAATTTGAAAAAAAATTTTGAAAAAAAATTTTGAAAAAAAATTTGAAAAAAAATTTTGAAAAAAAATTTTGAAAAAAAATTTTGAAAAAAAATTTTGAAAAAAAATTTTGAAAAAACATTTTGAAAAAAAATTTTGAAAAAAAAATTTGAAAAAAAATTTTGAAAAAAAATTTTGAAAAAAAATTTTGAAAAAAAATTTCGAAAAAAAATTTCGAAAAAAAAATTTGAAAAAAAATTTCGAAAAAAAATTTCGAAAAAAAAATTTCGAAAAAAAATTTTGAAAAAAAATTTTGAAAAAAAATTTTCAAAAAAAATTTTCAAAAAAAATTTTGAAAAAAAATTTTGAAAAAAAATTTTGAAAAAAAATTTTAAAAAAAATTTTGAAAAAAAATTTTGAAAGAAAATTTTGAAAAAAAATTTTGAAAAAAAATTTTGACAAAAAATTTTGAAAAAAAATTTGAAAAAAAATTTTGAAAAAAAATTTTGAAAAAAAATTTTGAAAATAAATTTTGAAAAAAAATTTTGAAAAAAAATTTTGAAAAAAAAATTTGAAAAAAGATTTTGAAAAAAAATTTCGAAAAAATATTTTGAAAAAAAAATTTGAAAAAAAATTACGAAAAAAAATTTCGAAAAAAGATTTCGAAAAAAAATTTCGAAAAAAAATTTCAAAAAAAAATTTTGAAAAAAAATTTTGAAAAAAAAATTTGAAAAAAAATTTTGAAAAAAAATTTTGAAAAAAAATTTTGAAAAAAAAATTTGGAAAAAATTTTGAAAAAAAATTTTGAAAAAAATTTTGAAAAAAAATTTTGAAAAAAAATTTTGAAGAAAAAATTTGAAAAAAAATTTTGAAAAAAAATTTTGAAAAAAAATTTTGAAAAAAAATTTTGAAAAAAAATTTTGAAAAAAAATTTTAAAAAAAAATTTTGAAAACAAATTTTGAAAAAAAATTTTGGAAAAAATTTTGAAAAAAAATTTTGAAAAAAAATTTTGAAAAAAAATTTTGAAAAAAAATTTTGAAAAAAAATTTTGAAAAAAAAATTTGAAAAAAAAATTTGAAAAAAATTTTGAAAAAAAAATTTGAAAAAAAAATTTGAAAAAAAATTTTGAAAAAAAATTTTGAAAAAAAATTTTGAAAAAAAATTTTGAAAAAAAAATTTGAAAAAAAATTTTGAAAAAAAATTTTGAAAAAAAATTTTGAAAAAAAATTTTGAAAAAAAATTTTGAAAAAAAATTTTGAAAAAAAATTTTGAAAAAAAAATTTGAAAAAAAAATTTGAAAAAAAATTTTGAAAAAAAATTTTGAAAAAAAATTTTGAAAAAAAATTTTGAAAAAAAATTTTGAAAAAAAATTTTGAAAAAAAAATTTGAAAAAAAATTTTGAAAAAAAATTTTGAAAAAAAATTTTGAAAAAAAATTTTGAAAAAAAATTTTGAAAAAAAATTTTTAAAAAAAAATTTGAAAAAAAATTTTGAAAAAAAATTTAAAAAAAAAAATTTTGAAAAAAAATTTTGAAAAAAAATTTTGAAAAAAAAATTTGAAAAAAAAATTTGAAAAAAAATTTTGAAAAAAAAATTTGAAAAAAAAATTTGAAAAAAAATTTTGAAAAAAAATTTTGAAAAAAAAAATTTGAAAAAAAAAATTTGAAAAAAATTTTGAAAAAAAATTTTGAAAAAAAAATTTGAAAAAAAATTTTGAAAAAAAAATTTGAAAAAAAATTTTGAAAAAAAATTTTGAAAAAAAATTTTGAAAAAACATTTTGAAAAAACATTTTGGAAAAAATTTTGAAAAAAAATTTTGAAAAAAATTTTGAAAAAAAATTTTGAAAAAAAATTTTGAAAAAAAATTTTGAAAAAAAATTTTGAAAAAAAATTTTGAAAAAAAATTTTGGAAAAAATTTTGAAAAAAAATTTTGAAAAAAATTTTGAAAAAAAATTTTGAAAAAAAATTTTGAAAAAAAATTTTGAAAAAAAATTTTGAAAAAAAATTTTAAAAAACAATTTTGAAAAAAAATTTTGAAAAAAAATTTTGGAAAAAATTTTGAAAAAAAATTTTGAAAAAAAATTTTGAAAAAAAATTTTGAAAAAAAATTTTGAAAAAAAATTTTGAAAAAAAATTTTAAAAAAATTTTGAAAAAAAATTTTGAAAAAAAATTTTGAAAAAAAATTTTGAAAAAAAATTTTGAAAAAAAATTTTTAAAAAAAATTTTGAAAAAAAATTTTGAAAAAAAATTTTGAAAAAAAATTTTGAAAAAAAATTTTGAAAAAAAATTTTGAAAAAAAATTTTGAAAAAAAAATTTGAAAAAAAATTTTTAAAAAAAAATTTGAAAAAAAATTTTGAAAAAAAAATTTGAAAAAAAATTTTGAAAAAAAATTTTGAAAAAAAATTTTGAAAAAAAAATTTGAAAAAAAATTTTGAAAAAAATTTTGAAAAAAAATTTTGAAAAAAAATTTTGAAAAAAAATTTTGAAAAAAAATTTTGAAAAAAATTTTGAAAAAAAATTTTGGAAAAAATTTTGAAAAAAAATTTTGAAAAAAAATTTTGAAAACAAATTTTGAAAAAAAAATTTTGAAAAAAAAATTAAAAAAAAATTTTGAAAAAAAAAATTGAAAAAAAATTTTGGAAAAAATTTTGAAAAAAAATTTTGAAAAAAAATTTTGAAAAAAAATTTTGAAAAAAAATTTTGAAAAAAATTTTGAAAAAAAATTTTGAAAAAAATTTTGAAAAAAAATTTTGAAAAAAAATTTTGAAAAAAAATTTTGGAAAAAATTTTGAAACAAAATTTGGAAAAAAATGTTGAAAAAAAATTTTGAAAAAAAATTTTGAAAAAAAATTTTGAAAAAAAAAATTGAAAAAAAAATTTGAAAAAAAATTTTGAAAAAAAATTTTAAAAAAAAATTGTGAAAAAAAATTTAAAAAAAAATTTTGAAAATAAATTTTGAAAAAAAAAATTTGAAAAAAAATTTTGAAAAAAATTTTGAAAAAAAAATTTGAAAAAAAATTTTGAAAAAAAAATTTGAAAAAAAATTTTGAAAAAAAGTTTTGAAAAAAAATTTTGAAAAAAAATTTTGAAAAAAAATTTTGAAAAAAAAATTTTGAAAAAAAATTTTGAAAAAAAAATTTGAAAAAAAATTTTGAAAAAAAAATTTTGAAAAAAAAATTTGAAAAAAAATTTTGAAAAAAAATTTTGAAAAAAAATTTTGAAAAAAAATTTTGAAAAAAAAATTTGAAAAAAAAATTTGAAAAAAAATTTGAAAAAAAATTTTGAAAAAAAATTTTGAAAAAAAATTTTGAAAAAAAATTTTGAAAAAAAATTTTGAAAAAAAATTTTGAAAAAAAATTTTGAAAAAAATTTTGAAAAAAAAATTTGAAAAAAAATTTCGAAAAAAAAATTTGAAAAAAAATTTCGAAAAAAAATTTCGAAAAAAAATTTTGAAAGAAAATTTTGAAAAAAAAATTTGAAAAAAAATTTGAAAAAAAATTTTGAAAAAAAATTTGAAAAAAAATTTTGAAAAAAAATTTTGAAAAAAAATTTTGAAAAAAAATTTGAAAAAAAATTTTGAAAAAAAATTTTGAAAAAAAAATTTTGAAAAAAAATTTTGAAAAAAAATTTTGAAAAAAAATTTTGAAAAAAAATTTTGAAAAAAAATTTTGAAAAAAATTTTGGAAAAAATTTTGAAAAAAAATTTTGAAAAAAATTTTGAAAAAAAATTTTGAAAAAACATTTTGAAAAAAAATTTTGAAAAAAAATTTTGAAAAAAAATTTTGAAAAAAAATTTTGAAAAAAAATTTTGAAAAAAAATTTTGAAAAAAAATTTTGAAAAAAAATTTAAAAAAAAAATTTGAAAAAAAATTTTGAAAAAAAATTTTGAAAAAAAATTTAAAAAAAAAATTTTGAAAAAAAATTTTGAAAAAAAAATTTGAAAAAAAAATTTGAAAAAAAATTTTGAAAAAAAAATTTGAAAAAAAAATTTGAAAAAAAAATTTGAAAAAAAATTTTGAAAAAAAATTTTGAAAAAAAAAATTTGAAAAAAAAAATTTGAAAAAAATTTTGAAAAAAAATTTTGAAAAAAAAATTTGAAAAAAAATTTTGAAAAAAAAATTTGAAAAAAAATTTTGAAAAAAAATTTTGAAAAAAAATTTTGAAAAAAAATTTTGGAAAAAATTTTGAAAAAAAATTTTGAAAAAAATTTTGAAAAAAAATTTTGAAAAAAAATTTTGAAAAAAAATTTTGAAAAAAAATTTTGAAAAAAAATTTTGAAAAAAAATTTTGGAAAAATTTGAAAAAAAATTTTGAAAAAAATTTTGAAAAAAAATTTTGAAAAAAAATTTTGAAAAAAAATTTTGAAAAAAAATTTTGAAAAAAAATTTAAAAAAAAAATTTTGAAAAAAAATTTTGAAAAAAAATTTTGGAAAAAATT
The DNA here is from genome assembly GCA_036926305.1 of Uropetala carovei. NCBI lineage: Eukaryota > Metazoa > Arthropoda > Insecta > Odonata > Petaluridae > Uropetala > Uropetala carovei. Next base: position 16,198 of record JAXCHB010000312.1, on the reverse strand, counting down.
TTGAAAAAAAATTTTGAAAAAAAATTTTGAAAAAAAATTTTGAAAAAAAATTTTGAAAAAAAATTTTAAAAAAATTTTGAAAAAAAATTTTGAAAAAAAATTTTGAAAAAAAATTTTGAAAAAAAATTTTGAAAAAAAATTTTGAAAAAAAATTTTAAAAAAAAATTTTGAAAAAAAATTTTGAAAAAATATTTTGAAAAAAAATTTTGAAAAAAAATTTTGAAAAAAAAATTTGAAAAAAAATTTTGAAAAAAAAATTTGAAAAAAAATTTTGAAAAAAAAATTTGAAAAAAAATTTTGAAAAAAAATTTTGAAAAAAAATTTTGAAAAAAAAATTTGAAAAAAAATTTTGAAAAAAAATTTTGAAAAAAAATTTTGAAAAAAAATTTTGAAAAAAAATTTTGAAAAAAAATTTTGAAAAAAAATTTTGAAAAAAAATTTTGAAAAAAATTTTGAAAAAAAATTTTGGAAAAAATTTTGAAAAAAAATTTTGAAAAAAAATTTTGAAAAAAAATTTGAAAAAAAATTTTGAAAAAAAAAATTGAAAAAAAATTTTGGAAAAAATTTTGAAAAAAAATTTTGAAAAAAAATTTTGAAAAAAAATTTTGAAAAAAAATTTTGAAAAAAATTTTGAAAAAAAATTTTGAAAAAAAATTTTGAAAAAAAATTTTGAAAAAAATTTTGAAAAAAAATTTTGGAAAAAATTTTGAAACAAAATTTGGAAAAAAATTTTGAAAAAAAATTTTGAAAAAAAAATTTTGAAAAAAAATTTTGAAAAAAAAAATTGAAAAAAAAATTTGAAAAAAAATTTTGAAAAAAAAATTTGAAAAAAAATTGTGAAAAAAAATTTTGAAAATAAATTTTGAAAAAAAAAATTTGAAAAAAAATTTTGAAAAAAATTTTGAAAAAAAAATTTGAAAAAAAATTTTGAAAAAAAAATTTGAAAAAAAATTTTGAAAAAAAGTTTTGAAAAAAAATTTTGAAAAAAAATTTTGAAAAAAAATTTTGAAAAAAAAATTTTGAAAAAAAATTTTGAAAAAAAATTTGAAAAAAAATTTTGAAAAAAAAATATGAAAAAAATTTTGAAAAAAAAATTTGAAAAAAAATTTTGAAAAAAAATTTTGAAAAAAAATTTTGAAAAAAAATTTTGAAAAAAATTTTGAAAAAAAAATTTGAAAAAAAAATTTGAAAAAAAATTTTGAAAAAAAATTTTGAAAAAAAATTTTGAAAAAAAATTTTGAAAAAAAATTTTGAAAAAAAATTTTGAAAAAAAATTTTGAAAAAAATTTTGAAAAAAAAATTTGAAAAAAAATTTCGAAAAAAAAATTTGAAAAAAAATTTCGAAAAAAAATTTCGAAAAAAAATTTTGAAAGAAAATTTTGAAAAAAAAATTTGAAAAAAAATTTTGAAAAAAAATTTTAAAAAAAAATTTTGAAAAAACATTTTGAAAAAAAAATTTGAAAAAAAATTTTTTAAAAAAAAATTTTGAAAAAAAATTTTGAAAAAAAATTTTGAAAAAAAAATTGGAAAAAAATTTTGAAAAACAATTTTGAAAAAAAATTTTGAAAAAAAAATTTTGAAAAAAAATTTTGAAAAAAAATTTTGAAAAAAAATTTTGAAAAAAAATTTTTAAAAAAAATTTTGAAAAAAAATTTTGAAAAAAAATTTTGAAAAAAAATTTTGGAAAAAATTTTGAAAAAAAATTTTGAAAAAAAATTTTGAAAAAAAATTTTGAAAAAAAATTTTGAAAAAAAATTTTGAAAAAAAATTTTGAAAAAAAATTTTGAAAAAAAATTTTGAAAAAAAATTTTGAAAAAAAATTTTGAAAAAAAATTTTGAAAAAAAATTTTGAAAAAAAATTTTAAAAAAATTTTGAAAAAAAATTTTGAAAAAAAATTTTGAAAAAAAATTTTGAAAAAAGATTTTAAAAAAAATTTTTGAAAAAAAATTTTGAAAAAAAATTTTGAAAAAAAATTTTGAAAAAAAATTTTGAAAAAAAAATTTGAAAAAAAATTTTGAAAAAAAAATTTGAAAAAAAATTTTGAAAAAAAAATTTGAAAAAAAATTTTGAAAAAAAATTTTGAAAAAAAATTTTGAAAAAAAAATTTGAAAAAAAATTTTGAAAAAAAATTTTGAAAAAAAATTTTGAAAAAAATTTTGAAAAAAAATTTTGGAAAAAATTTTGAAAAAAAATTTTGAAAAAAAATTTTGAAAAAAAATTTGAAAAAAAATTTTGAAAAAAAAAATTGAAAAAAAATTTTGGAAAAAATTTTGAAAAAAAATTTTGAAAAAAAATTTTGAAAAAAAATTTTGAAAAAAAATTTTGAAAAAAATTTTGAAAAAAAATTTTGAAAAAAAATTTTGAAAAAAAATTTTGAAAAAAAATTTTGAAAAAAAATTTTGGAAAAAATTTTGAAACAAAATTTGGAAAAAAATTTTGAAAAAAAATTTTGAAAAAAAATTTTGAAAAAAAATTTTGAAAAAAAAAATTGAAAAAAAAATTTGAAAAAAAATTTTGAAAAAAAATTTTGAAAAAAAATTGTGAAAAAAAATTTTGAAAATAAATTTTGAAAAAAAAAATTTGAAAAAAAATTTTGAAAAAAATTTTGAAAAAAAAATTTGAAAAAAAATTTTGAAAAAAAAATTTGAAAAAAAATTTTGAAAAAAAGTTTTGAAAAAAAATTTTGAAAAAAAATTTTGAAAAAAAATTTTGAAAAAAAAATTTTGAAAAAAAATTTTGAAAAAAAAATTTGAAAAAAAATTTTGAAAAAAAAATATGAAAAAAATTTTGAAAAAAAAATTTGAAAAAAAATTTTGAAAAAAAATTTTGAAAAAAAATTTTGAAAAAAAATTTTGAAAAAAAAATTTGAAAAAAAAATTTGAAAAAAAATTTTGAAAAAAAATTTTGAAAAAAAATTTTGAAAAAAAATTTTGAAAAAAAATTTTGAAAAAAAATTTTGAAAAAAAATTTTGAAAAAAATTTTGAAAAAAAAATTTGAAAAAAAATTTCGAAAAAAAAATTTGAAAAAAAATTTCGAAAAAAAATTTCGAAAAAAAATTTTGAAAGAAAATTTTGAAAAAAAAATTTGAAAAAAAATTTTGAAAAAAAATTTTGAAAAAAAATTTTGAAAAAACATTTTGAAAAAAAAATTTGAAAAAAAATTTTTTTAAAAAAAATTTTGAAAAAAAATTTGGGAAAAATTTTTGAAAAAAAAATTGGAAAAAAATTTTGAAAAAAAATTTTGAAAAAAAATTTTGAAAAAAAAATTTTGAAAAAAAATTTTGAAAAAAAATTTTGAAAAAAAATTTTGAAAAAAAATTTTTAAAAAAAATTTTGAAAAAAAATTTTGAAAAAAAATTTTGAAAAAAAATTTTGGAAAAAATTTTGAAAAAAAATTTTGAAAAAAAATTTTGATAAAAAATTTTGAAAAAAAATTTTGAAAAAAAATTTTGAAAAAAAAATTTGAAAAAAAATTTTGAAAAAAAATTTTGAAAAAAAATTTTGAAAAAAAATTTTGAAAAAAAAATTTGAAAAAAAAATTTTGAAAAAAAATTTTGAAAAAAAATTTTGAAAAAAAATTTTGAAAAAAAATTTTGAAAAAAAATTTTGAAAAAAAATATTATGAAAAAAAAATTTGAAAAAAAATTTCGAAAAAACAATTTGAAAAAAAATTTCGAAAAAAAATTTCGAAAAAAAATTTCGAAAGAAAATTTTGAAAAAAAAAGTTGAAAAAAAATTTTGAAAAAAAATTTTGAAAAAAAATTTTGAAAAAAAATTTTGAAAAAAAATTTTGAAAAGAAATTTGAAAAAAAATTTTGGAAAAAATTTTGAAAAAAAATTTTGAAAAAAATTTTGAAAAAAAATTTTGAAAAAAAATTTTGAAAAAAATTTTGAAAAAAATTTTGAAAAAAAATTTTGAAAAATAATTTAAAAAAAAAAATTTGAAAAAAAATTTTGAAAAAAAAGTTTGAAAAAAAAATTTGAAAAAAAATTTTGAAAAAAAATTTTGAAAAAAAATTTTGGAAAAAATTTTGAAAAAAAATTTTGAAAAAAATTTTGAAAAAAAATTTTGAAAAAAAAATTTGAAAAAAATTTTGAAAAAAAATTTTGAAAAAAAATTTTGAAAAAAAATTTTGAAAAAAAATTTTGAAAAAAAATTTTGAAAAAAAAATTTGAAAAAAAATTTTGAAAATAAATTTTGAAAAAAAATTTTGAAAAAAAATTTTGAAAAAAAAATTTGAAAAAAAATTTTGAAAAAAAACTGAAAAAAAAATTTTGAAAAAAAAATTTGAAAAAAAATTTTGAAAAAAATTTTGAAAAAAAATTTTGAAAAAAAATTTAAAAAAAAAATTTGAAAAAAAATTTTGAAAAAAAATTTTGAAAAAAAATTTTGAAAAAAAATTTTGGAAAAAATTTTGAAAAAAAATTTTGAAAAAAAATTTTGAAAAAAAATTTTGAAAAAAAAATTTGAAAAAAAATTTGAAAAAAAATTTTGAAAAAAAATTTTGAAAAAAAATTTTGAATTTGGTAGTGCTCTTTGATTCTTCTATAACTTTCTCTTGCCATGTCAATTATTTTGGGAAAAAGGCTTTACAAATGCTTGGGTTTATCTATAGGCACACATGAAAGTTTCAGAATGTTACTTCCTTAAAGACACTTCATTGTTCTCTGGTAAGACCTCAGAGTATGCCTCTCATGTGTGGTCACCATATTATCAGAACTCCTCTTATCTCATTGAAAAGGTACAACATACGTTTTTAAGATTAGTTAACTTCAAAATTGTATTTATATGCCATTGTTCATATTATACTACAGTCTATCTTGAGCATAGCCTTTGGACAGCATATTATATTTTGTATTTACTATTTAGGTTTATAATTGTTTTAATTTATTTGTCTTGTGTTTTAATTTTTTTAAATTTTTGTAATGTATTTCAAATGTAATTGGGTGTAAACCCGTGATATCATTATTAAAATAAAATAAAAAAATCTTTCATTAGGTAGTTGCCAATACATATTCAAAAGCTTATTGACTACTACATAGCTGAGTCCATGCTTCTTTTTTTCCTCGTTGCTCCTAGCCCCACGGTAGCAATAGAATGCCAGGCAATAATTTACTATGGTAAATCCAAAATTTTATTCCCCACTTATGATGCTGTTTTTTCGGTAGATACTGCAACAGTTGAGTGTGGCTTTTAGTACCTACAAGAGTCTCATCAACACTCAAATGTTGATGAGGGGAATAGTGCAAACGAAGGACACTATTAGCATGCTCTACTTGCGGTTGAATATTACAACATGGATCAAAATTCTCATGGGTAGTTGGGGGAATTTTGGAATTATCTACGAGATGAAGAAACTTTAAAATTAACTGATACCTGTTTCGGGAGAACATCTTACCAAACCAGGGAATACAGCGTGAGTTTGTTGACCAGTATGAAAATGTTGTAGGCCTCCTGGTTATACCCATTTCAAGCAATACAGCAACAAATGCCTTTATCTCAGTTACTGTTACTTTCCGCCATATTCTGGTCCTGCTATGTGGAGACTGCTGCCGGTGTACTTCCAAAAATTGTTCCGCATATCTGTTTGTCTTTTGTATCAACAGATTCAAGAGAGATATGGTGAAAAACAAATTAAAAAAGGCAATTGCTTGTGCTTCAGGTGGAGGAGCATGCCTGGCTCAAGTATATTTCATAAAGGAAAATGAATGAGAAGTCGGATGGTCATAACCGGATTTCACTTCTTCATATTGAGGAGGATGATTAATTGACCGTTCACTGCTATCATCTTTGTTCATTCCCATGTTCTCAGCACTCGTACCTTCCCTTTCAATAACATTCCATCTAACAGAATGTGGCTGAAAAACAACGCTGTCCTCTGACTCAGAAGACGAATTTGTCGTAGATTCCTCATACTCACTTAATTCAATTGAATTGTCATCATCACTGATAGAATTAATATACTGAGCTAAAAGCTCATTATCATCGCCTGGTACAAAAACTTTTTTCGAGCTTGAAAAAAAATTTTAAAAAAAAATTAAAAAAAAAATTTTGAAAAAAAATTTTGAAAAAAAATTTTGAAAAAAAATTTTGAAAAAAAATTTTGAAAACAAATTTTGAAAAAAAATTTTGAAAAAAAATTTTGAAAAAAAATTTTGAAAAAAAATTTTGAAAAAAAATTTTTAAAAAAATATTGTGAAAAAAAATTTTGAAAAAAAAATTTGAAAAAAAATTTTGAAAAAAAAATTTGAAAAAAAATTTTGAAAAAAAAATTTGAAAAAAAATTTTGAAAAAAAATTTTGAAAAAAAATTTTGAAAAAAAATTTTGAAAAAAATTTTGAAAAAAAAATTTGAAAAACAATTTTGAAAAAAAATTTTGAAAAAAAATTTTGAAAAAAAAAATTGAAAAAAAATTTTGAAAAAAAATTTTGAAAAAAAAATTTGAAAAAAAATTTCGAAAACAAAATTGGAAAAAAAATTTCGAAAAAAAATTTTGAAAAAAAATTTTGAAAAAAAAATTTGAAAAAAAATTTTGAAAAAAAATTTTGAAAAAAAATTTTGAAAAAAAATTTTGAAAAAAAATTTTGAAAAAAAATTTTGAAAAAAAATTTTGAAAAAAAAATTTTGAAAAAAAATTTTGAAAAAAAAATTTGAAAAAAAATTTTGAAAAAAAATTTTGAAAAAAAATTTTGAAAAAAAATTTTGAAAAAAAATTTTGAAAAAAAATTTTTAAAAACATATTTTGAAAAAAAAATTTGAAAAAAAATTTTGAAAAAAAATTTTGAAAAAAAATTTTGAAAAAAAATTTTGAAAAAAAATTTTGAAAAAAAAATTTGAAAAAAAATTTTGAAAAAAAATTTTGAAAAAAAATTTTGAAAAAAAAATTTGAAAAAAAATTTTGAAAAAAAATTTTTAAAAAAAAATTTTGAAAAAAAAATTTGAAATAAAAATTTGAAAAAAAATTTTGAAAAAAAATTTTGGAAAAAATTTTGAAAAAAAATTTTGAAAAAAATTTTGAAAAAAAATTTTGAAAAAAAATTTTGAAAAAAAATTTTGAAAAAAAAATTTGAAAAAAAATTTTGAAAAAAAATTTTGAAAAAAAATTTTGAAAAAAAATTTTGAAAAAAAATTTTGAAAAAAAATTTTGAAAAAAAAATTTGAAAAAAAAATTTGAAAAAAAAATTTGAAAAAAAGTTTGAAAAAAAATTATGAAAAAAATTTTGAAAAAAAAATTTGAAAAAAAATTTTGAAAAAAAATTTTGAAAAAAAATTTTGAAAAAAAAATTTTGAAAAAAAATTTGAAAAAAAAATTTGAAAAAAAAATTTGAAAAAAAAATTTGAAAAAAAATTTTGAAAAAAAATTTTGAAAAAAAAATTTGAAAAAAAATTTTGAAAAAAAATTTTGAAAAAAAAATTTGAAAAAAAATTTTGAAAAAAAATTTTGAAAAAAAATTTTGAAAAAAAAATTTGAAAAAAAATTTTGAAAAAAAAATTTGAAAAAAAAATTTGAAAAAAAAATTTGAAAAAAAAATTTGAAAAAAAAATTTGAAAAAAAATTTTGAAAAAAAATTTTGAAAAAAAATTTTGAAAAAAAATTTTGAAAAAAATTTTGAAAAAAAAATTTGAAAAAAAATTTCGAAAAAAAATTTGAAAAAAAATTTCGAAAAAAAATTTCGAAAAAAAATTTCGAAAGAAAATTTTGAAAAAAAAATTTGAAAAAAAATTTTGAAAAAAAATTTTGAAAAAAATTTTGAAAAAAAATTTTGAAAAAAAATTTTGAAAAAACATTTTGAAAAAAAAATTTGAAAAAAAATTTTGAAAAAAAATTTTGAAAAAAAATTTTGAAAAAAAAATTGAAAAAAAATTTTGAAAAAAAATTTTGAAAAAAAATTTTGAAAAAAAATTTAAAAAAAATTTTGAAAAAAAATTTTGAAAAAAAATTTTGAAAAAAAATTTTGAAAAAAAATTTTGAAAAAAAAATTTTGAAAAAAAAATTTGAAAAAAAATTTTGAAAAAAAATTTTGAAAAAAAATTTTGAAAAAACATTTTGAAAAAAAATTTTGAAAAAAAATTTTGAAAAAAAATTTTGAAAAAAAATTTTGGAAAAAATTTTAAAAAAAAATTTTGAAAAAAAATTTTGAAAAAAAATTTTGAAAAAAAATTTTGAAAAAAAATTTTGAAAAAAAATTTTGAAAAAAAATTTTGAAAAAAAATTTTGAAAAAAAATTTTGAAAAAAAATTTTGAAAAAAAATTTTGAAAAAAAATTTTGAAAAAAAATTTTGAAAAAAAATTTTGAAAAAAAATTTTGAAAAAAAAATTTGAAAAAAAATTTTGAAAAAAAAATTTGAAAAAAAAATTTGAAAAAAAAATTTGAAAAAAAATTTTGAAAAAAAATTTTGAAAAAAAATTTTGGAAAAAATTTTGAAAAAAAATTTTGAAAAAAAATTTTGAAAAAAAATTTTGAAAAAAAATTTTGAAAAAAAATTTTGAAAAAAAATTTTGAAAAAAAATTTTGAAAAAAATTTTGAAAAAAAATTTTGAAAAAAATTTTGAAAAAAAATTTTGAAAAAAAATTTTGAAAAAAAATTTTGAAAAAATTTTGAAAAAAAATTTTGAAAAAAAATTTAAAAAAAAAATTTTGAAAAAAAATTTTGAAAAAAAATTTTGAAAAAAAATTTGAAAAAAAATTTTGAAAAAAAAATTTGAAAAAAAATTTTGAAAAAAAATTTAGAAAAAAAATTTTGAAAAAAAATTTTGAAAAAAAAATTTGAAAAAAAATTTGAAAAAAAATTTTGAAAAAAAATTTTGAAAAAAAATTTTGAAAAAAAAAATTGAAAAAAAATTTTGAAAAAAAATTTTGAAAAAAAAATTTGAAAAAAAATTTCGAAAACAAAATTGGAAAAAAAATTTCGAAAAAAAATTTTGAAAAAAAATTTTGAAAAAAAAATTTGAAAAAAAATTTTGAAAAAAAATTTTGAAAAAAAATTTTGAAAAAAAATTTTGAAAAAAAATTTTGAAAAAAAATTTTGAAAAAAAATTTTGAAAAAAAATTTTGAAAAAAAATTTTGAAAAAAAATATTATGAAAAAAAAATTTGAAAAAAAATTTCGAAAAAAAAATTTGAAAAACAATTTCGAAAAAAAATTTCGAAAAAAAATTTTGAAAGAAAATTTTGAAAAAAAAATTTGAAAAAAAATTTGAAAAAAAATTTTGAAAAAAAAATTTGAAAAAAAATTTTGAAAAAAAATTTTGAAAAAAAATTTTGAAAAAAAATTTGAAAAAAAATTTTGAAAAAAAATTTTGAAAAAAAAATTTTGAAAAAAAATTTTGAAAAAAAATTTTGAAAAAAAATTTTGAAAAAAAATTTTGAAAAAAAATTTTGAAAAAAAATTTTGGAAAAAATTTTGAAAAAAAATTTTGAAAAAAATTTTGAAAAAAAATTTTGAAAAAACATTTTGAAAAAAAATTTTGAAAAAAAATTTTGAAAAAAAATTTTGAAAAAAAATTTTGAAAAAAAATTTTGAAAAAAAATTTTGAAAAAAAATTTTGAAAAAAAATTTAAAAAAAAAATTTGAAAAAAAATTTTGAAAAAAAATTTTGAAAAAAAATTTAAAAAAAAAAATTTTGAAAAAAAATTTTGAAAAAAAAATTTGAAAAAAAAATTTGAAAAAAAATTTTGAAAAAAAAATTTGAAAAAAAAATTTGAAAAAAAATTTTGAAAAAAAAATTTGAAAAAAAAATTTGAAAAAAAATTTTGAAAAAAAATTTTGAAAAAAAAATTTGAAAAAAAAAATTTGAAAAAAATTTTGAAAAAAAATTTTGAAAAAAAAATTTGAAAAAAAATTTTGAAAAAAAAATTTGAAAAAAAATTTTGAAAAAAAATTTTGAAAAAAAATTTTGAAAAAAAATTTTGGAAAAAATTTTGAAAAAAAATTTTGAAAAAAATTTTGAAAAAAAATTTTGAAAAAAAATTTTGAAAAAAAATTTTGAAAAAAAATTTTGAAAAAAAATTTTGAAAAAAAATTTTTAAAAAATTTGAAAAAAAATTTTGAAAAAAATTTTGAAAAAAAATTTTGAAAAAAAATTTTGAAAAAAAATTTTGAAAAAAAATTTTGAAAAAAAATTTAAAAAAAAAATTTTGAAAAAAAATTTTGAAAAAAAATTTTGGAAAAAATTTTGAAAAAAAATTTTGAAAAAAAATTTTGAAAAAAAATTTTGAAAAAAAATTTTGAAAAAAAATTTTGAAAAAAAATTTTAAAAAAATTTTGAAAAAAAATTTTGAAAAAAAATTTTGAAAAAAAATTTTGAAAAAAAATTTTGAAAAAAAATTTTAAAAAAAAATTTTGAAAAAAAATTTTGAAAAAATATTTTGAAAAAAAATTTTGAAAAAAAATTTTGAAAAAAAAATTTGAAAAAAAATTTTGAAAAAAAAATTTGAAAAAAAATTTTGAAAAAAAAATTTGAAAAAAAATTTTGAAAAAAAATTTTGAAAAAAAATTTTGAAAAAAAAATTTGAAAAAAAATTTTGAAAAAAAATTTTGAAAAAAAATTTTGAAAAAAAATTTTGAAAAAAAATTTTGAAAAAAAATTTTGAAAAAAAATTTTGAAAAAAAATTTTGAAAAAAATTTTGAAAAAAAATTTTGGAAAAAATTTTGAAAAAAAATTTTGAAAAAAAATTTTGAAAAAAAATTTGAAAAAAAATTTTGAAAAAAAAAATTGAAAAAAAATTTTGGAAAAAATTTTGAAAAAAAATTTTGAAAAAAAATTTTGAAAAAAAATTTTGAAAAAAAATTTTGGAAAAAATTTTGAAAAAAAATTTTGAAAAAAATTTTGAAAAAAAATTTTGAAAAAACATTTTGAAAAAAAATTTTGAAAAAAAATTTTGAAAAAAAATTTTGAAAAAAAATTTTGAAAAAAAATTTTGAAAAAAAATTTTGAAAAAAAATTTAAAAAAAAAATTTGAAAAAAAATTTTGAAAAAAAATTTTGAAAAAAAATTTAAAAAAAAAATTTTGAAAAAAAATTTTGAAAAAAAAATTTGAAAAAAAAATTTGAAAAAAAATTTTGAAAAAAAAATTTGAAAAAAAAATTTGAAAAAAAATTTTGAAAAAAAAATTTGAAAAAAAAATTTGAAAAAAAATTTTGAAAAAAAATTTTGAAAAAAAAAATTTGAAAAAAAAAATTTGAAAAAAATTTTGAAAAAAAATTTTGAAAAAAAAATTTGAAAAAAAATTTTGAAAAAAAAATTTGAAAAAAAATTTTGAAAAAAAATTTTGAAAAAAAATTTTGAAAAAAAATTTTGGAAAAAATTTTGAAAAAAAATTTTGAAAAAAATTTTGAAAAAAAATTTTGAAAAAAAATTTTGAAAAAAAATTTTGAAAAAAAATTTTGAAAAAAAATTTTGAAAAAAAATTTTGGAAAAATTTGAAAAAAAATTTTGAAAAAAATTTTGAAAAAAAATTTTGAAAAAAAATTTTGAAAAAAAATTTTGAAAAAAAATTTTGAAAAAAAATTTAAAAAAAAAATTTTGAAAAAAAATTTTGAAAAAAAATTTTGGAAAAAATTTTGAAAAAAAATTTTGAAAAAAAATTTTGAAAAAAAATTTTGAAAAAAAATTTTGAAAAAAAATTTTGAAAAAAAATTTTAAAAAAATTTTGAAAAAAAATTTTGAAAAAAATTTTGAAAAAAAATTTTGAAAAAAAATTTTGAAAAAAAATTTTAAAAAAAAATTTTGAAAAAAAATTTTGAAAAAATATTTTGAAAAAAAATTTTGAAAAAAAATTTTGAAAAAAAAATTTGAAAAAAAATTTTGAAAAAAAAATTTGAAAAAAAATTTTGAAAAAAAAATTTGAAAAAAAATTTTGAAAAAAAATTTTGAAAAAAAATTTTGAAAAAAAAATTTGAAAAAAAATTTTGAAAAAAAATTTTGAAAAAAAATTTTGAAAAAAAATTTTGAAAAAAAATTTTGAAAAAAAATTTTGAAAAAAAATTTTGAAAAAAAATTTTGAAAAAAATTTTGAAAAAAAATTTTGGAAAAAATTTTGAAAAAAAATTTTGAAAAAAAATTTTGAAAAAAAATTTGAAAAAAAATTTTGAAAAAAAAAATTGAAAAAAAATTTTGGAAAAAATTTTGAAAAAAAATTTTGAAAAAAAATTTTGAAAAAAAATTTTGAAAAAAAATTTTGAAAAAAATTTTGAAAAAAAATTTTGAAAAAAAATTTTGAAAAAAAATTTTGAAAAAAAATTTTGAAAAAAAATTTTGGAAAAAATTTTGAAACAAAATTTGGAAAAAAATTTTGAAAAAAAATTTTGAAAAAAAAATTTTGAAAAAAAATTTTGAAAAAAAAAATTGAAAAAAAAATTTGAAAAAAAATTTTGAAAAAAAATTTTGAAAAAAAATTGTGAAAAAAAATTTTGAAAATAAATTTTGAAAAAAAAAATTTGAAAAAAAATTTTGAAAAAAATTTTGAAAAAAAAATTTGAAAAAAAATTTTGAAAAAAAAATTTGAAAAAAAATTTTGAAAAAAAGTTTTGAAAAAAAATTTTGAAAAAAAATTTTGAAAAAAAATTTTGAAAAAAAAATTTTGAAAAAAAATTTTGAAAAAAAAATTTGAAAAAAAATTTTGAAAAAAAAATATGAAAAAAATTTTGAAAAAAAAATTTGAAAAAAAATTTTGAAAAAAAATTTTGAAAAAAAATTTTGAAAAAAAATTTTGAAAAAAATTTTGAAAAAAAAATTTGAAAAAAAAATTTGAAAAAAAATTTTGAAAAAAAATTTTGAAAAAAAATTTTGAAAAAAAATTTTGAAAAAAAATTTTGAAAAAAAATTTTGAAAAAAAATTTTGAAAAAAATTTTGAAAAAAAAATTTGAAAAAAAATTTCGAAAAAAAAATTTGAAAAAAAATTTCGAAAAAAAATTTCGAAAAAAAATTTTGAAAGAAAATTTTGAAAAAAAAATTTGAAAAAAAATTTTGAAAAAAAATTTTGAAAAAAAATTTTGAAAAAACATTTTGAAAAAAAAATTTGAAAAAAAATTTTTTAAAAAAAAATTTTGAAAAAAAATTTTGAAAAAAAATTTTGAAAAAAAAATTGGAAAAAAATTTTGAAAAACAATTTTGAAAAAAAATTTTGAAAAAAAAATTTTGAAAAAAAATTTTGAAAAAAAATTTTGAAAAAAAATTTTGAAAAAAAATTTTTAAAAAAAATTTTGAAAAAAAATTTTGAAAAAAAATTTTGAAAAAAAATTTTGGAAAAAATTTTGAAAAAAAATTTTGAAAAAAAATTTTGAAAAAAAATTTTGAAAAAAAATTTTGAAAAAAAATTTTGAAAAAAAATTTTGAAAAAAAATTTTGAAAAAAAATTTTGAAAAAAAATTTTGAAAAAAAATTTTGAAAAAAAATTTTGAAAAAAAATTTTGAAAAAAAATTTTAAAAAAATTTTGAAAAAAAATTTTGAAAAAAAATTTTGAAAAAAAATTTTGAAAAAAGATTTTAAAAAAAATTTTTGAAAAAAAATTTTGAAAAAAAATTTTGAAAAAAAATTTTGAAAAAAAATTTTGAAAAAAAAATTTGAAAAAAAATTTTGAAAAAAAAATTTGAAAAAAAATTTTGAAAAAAAAATTTGAAAAAAAATTTTGAAAAAAAATTTTGAAAAAAAATTTTGAAAAAAAAATTTGAAAAAAAATTTTGAAAAAAAATTTTGAAAAAAAATTTTGAAAAAAATTTTGAAAAAAAATTTTGGAAAAAATTTTGAAAAAAAATTTTGAAAAAAAATTTTGAAAAAAAATTTGAAAAAAAATTTTGAAAAAAAAAATTGAAAAAAAATTTTGGAAAAAATTTTGAAAAAAAATTTTGAAAAAAAATTTTGAAAAAAAATTTTGAAAAAAAATTTTGAAAAAAATTTTGAAAAAAAATTTTGAAAAAAAATTTTGAAAAAAAATTTTGAAAAAAAATTTTGAAAAAAAATTTTGGAAAAAATTTTGAAACAAAATTTGGAAAAAAATTTTGAAAAAAAATTTTGAAAAAAAATTTTGAAAAAAAATTTTGAAAAAAAAAATTGAAAAAAAAATTTGAAAAAAAATTTTGAAAAAAAATTTTGAAAAAAAATTGTGAAAAAAAATTTTGAAAATAAATTTTGAAAAAAAAAATTTGAAAAAAAATTTTGAAAAAAATTTTGAAAAAAAAATTTGAAAAAAAATTTTGAAAAAAAAATTTGAAAAAAAATTTTGAAAAAAAGTTTTGAAAAAAAATTTTGAAAAAAAATTTTGAAAAAAAATTTTGAAAAAAAAATTTTGAAAAAAAATTTTGAAAAAAAAATTTGAAAAAAAATTTTGAAAAAAAAATATGAAAAAAATTTTGAAAAAAAAATTTGAAAAAAAATTTTGAAAAAAAAATTTGAAAAAAAATTTTGAAAAAAAATTTTGAAAAAAAAATTTGAAAAAAAAATTTGAAAAAAAATTTTGAAAAAAAATTTTGAAAAAAAATTTTGAAAAAAAATTTTGAAAAAAAATTTTGAAAAAAAATTTTGAAAAAAAATTTTGAAAAAAATTTTGAAAAAAAAATTTGAAAAAAAATTTCGAAAAAAAAATTTGAAAAAAAATTTCGAAAAAAAATTTCGAAAAAAAATTTTGAAAGAAAATTTTGAAAAAAAAATTTGAAAAAAAATTTTGAAAAAAAATTTTGAAAAAAAATTTTGAAAAAACATTTTGAAAAAAAAATTTGAAAAAAAATTTTTTTAAAAAAAATTTTGAAAAAAAATTTGGGAAAAATTTTTGAAAAAAAAATTGGAAAAAAATTTTGAAAAAAAATTTTGAAAAAAAATTTTGAAAAAAAAATTTTGAAAAAAAATTTTGAAAAAAAATTTTGAAAAAAAATTTTGAAAAAAAATTTTTAAAAAAAATTTTGAATAAAAAATTTTAAAAAAAAAATTTTGAAAAAAAATTTTGGAAAAAATTTTGAAAAAAAATTTTGAAAAAAAATTTTGATAAAAAATTTTGAAAAAAAATTTTGAAAAAAAATTTTGAAAAAAAATTTTGAAAAAAAATTTTGAAAAAAAAATTTGAAAAAAAATTTTGAAAAAAAATTTTGAAAAAAAATTTTGAAAAAAAATTTTGAAAAAAAAATTTGAAAAAAAAATTTTGAAAAAAAATTTTGAAAAAAAATTTTGAAAAAAAATTTTGAAAAAAAATTTTGAAAAAAAATTTTGAAAAAAAATATTATGAAAAAAAAATTTGAAAAAAAATTTCGAAAAAACAATTTGAAAAAAAATTTCGAAAAAAAATTTCGAAAAAAAATTTCGAAAGAAAATTTTGAAAAAAAAAGTTGAAAAAAAATTTTGAAAAAAAATTTTGAAAAAAAATTTTGAAAAAAAATTTTGAAAAAAAATTTTGAAAAGAAATTTGAAAAAAAATTTTGGAAAAAATTTTGAAAAAAAATTTTGAAAAAAATTTTGAAAAAAAATTTTGAAAAAAAATTTTGAAAAAAATTTTGAAAAAAATTTTGAAAAAAAATTTTGAAAAATAATTTAAAAAAAAAAATTTGAAAAAAAATTTTGAAAAAAAAGTTTGAAAAAAAAATTTGAAAAAAAATTTTGAAAAAAAATTTTGAAAAAAAATTTTGGAAAAAATTTTGAAAAAAAATTTTGAAAAAAATTTTGAAAAAAAATTTTGAAAAAAAAATTTGAAAAAAATTTTGAAAAAAAATTTTGAAAAAAAATTTTGAAAAAAGATTTTGAAAAAAAATTTTGAAAAAAAATTTTGAAAAAAAAATTTGAAAAAAAATTTTGAAAATAAATTTTGAAAAAAAATTTTGAAAAAAAATTTTGAAAAAAAAATTTGAAAAAAAATTTTGAAAAAAAACTGAAAAAAAAATTTTGAAAAAAAAATTTGAAAAAAAATTTTGAAAAAAATTTTGAAAAAAAATTTTGAAAAAAAATTTAAAAAAAAAATTTGAAAAAAAATTTTGAAAAAAAATTTTGAAAAAAAATTTTGAAAAAAAATTTTGGAAAAAATTTTGAAAAAAAATTTTGAAAAAAAATTTTGAAAAAAAATTTTGAAAAAAAAATTTGAAAAAAAATTTGAAAAAAAATTTTGAAAAAAAATTTTGAAAAAAAATTTTGAATTTGGTAGTGCTCTTTGATTCTTCTATAACTTTCTCTTGCCATGTCAATTATTTTGGGAAAAAGGCTTTACAAATGCT
>JAXCHB010000311.1:0-146811 GCA_036926305.1 Uropetala carovei | reverse complement strand
TCAAAATTTTTTTCAAAATTTTTTTTCAAAATTTTTTTCGAAATTTTTTTTCGAAATTTTTTTTCGAAATTTTTTTTCGAAATTTTTTTTCGAAATTTTTTTTCGAAATTTTTTTTCGAAATTTTTTTTCGAAATTTTTTTTCGAAATTTTTTTTCGAAATTTTTTTTCGAAATTTTTTTTCGAAATTTTTTTTGAAAATTTTTTTTGAAAATTTTTTTTGAAAATTTTTTTCGAAAATTTTTTTTCGAAATTTTTTTTTCGAAATTTTTTTTCGAAATTTTTTTTCAAATTTTTTTTTCAAAATTTTTTTTCGAAATTTTTTTTCAAAATTTTTTTTCAAAATTTTTTTTCAAAATTTTTTTTCAAAATTTTTTTTCAAATTTTTTTTTAAACTTTTTTTCAAAATTTTTTTTCAAAATTTTTTTTCAAATTTTTTTTTCAAAATTTTTTTCAAAATTTTTTTCAAAATTTTTTTTCAAAATTTTTTTTCAAAATTTTTTTTCAAAATTTTTTTTCAAAATTTTTTTTTCAAAATTTTTTTTCAAATTTTTTTTTCAAATTTTTTTTTCAAAATTTTTTTTCAAAATTTTTTTTCAAAATTTTTTTTCAAAATTATTTTTCAAAATTTTTTTTCAAATTTTTTTTTCAAATTTTTTTTTCAAAATTTTTTTCAAAATTTTTTTTCAAAATTTTTTTTTTAAATTTTTTTTCAAAATTTTTTTTCAAAATTTTTTTTCAAAATTGTTTTTCAAAATTTTTTTTCAAATTTTTTTTTTCAAAATTTTTTTTCAAAATTTTTTTCGAAATTTTTTTTCGAAATTTTTTTTCGAAATTTTTTTTCGAAATTTTTTTTCGAAATTTTTTTTCGAAATTTTTTTTCGAAATTTTTTTTCGAAATTTTTTTTGAAAATTTTTTTTGAAAATTTTTTTTGAAAATTTTTTTTCGAAAATTTTTTTTCGAAATTTTTTTTTCGAAATTTTTTTTCGAAATTTTTTTTCAAATTTTTTTTTCAAAATTTTTTTTCGAAATTTTTTTTCAAAATTTTTTTTCAAAATTTTTTTTCAAAATTTTTTTTCAAAATTTTTTTTCAAATTTTTTTTTTAAACTTTTTTTTCAAAATTTTTTTTCAAAATTTTTTTTCAAATTTTTTTTTCAAAATTTTTTTTCAAAATTTTTTTCAAAATTTTTTTTCAAAATTTTTTTTCAAAATTTTTTTTCAAAATTTTTTTTCAAAATTTTTTTTTCAAAATTTTTTTTCAAATTTTTTTTTCAAATTTTTTTTTCAAAATTTTTTTTCAAAATTTTTTTTCAAAATTTTTTTTCAAAATTATTTTTCAAAATTTTTTTTCAAATTTTTTTTTCAAATTTTTTTTTCAAAATTTTTTTTCAAAATTTTTTTTCAAAATTTTTTTTTAAATTTTTTTTCAAAATTTTTTTTCAAAATTTTTTTTCAAAATTGTTTTTCAAAATTTTTTTTCAAATTTTTTTTTCAAAATTTTTTTTCAAAATTTTTTTTCAAATTTTTTTTTCAAAATTTTTTTTCAAAATTTTTTTTCAAAATTTTTTTTCAAAATTTTTTTTCAAATTTTTTTTTCAAAATTTTTTTTCAAAATTTTTTTCAAAATTTTTTTTCAAAATTTTTTTTCAAATTTTTTTTCAAAATTTTTTTTCAAAATTTTTTTTTCAAAATTTTTTTTCAAAATTGTTTTTCAAATTTTTTTTTCAAAATTTTTTTTCAAAATTTTTTTTCAAATTTTTTTTCAAAATTTTTTTCAAAATTTTTTTTCAAAATTTTTTTTCAAAATGTTTTTTCAAAATTTTTTTTCAAAATTTTTTTCGAAATTTTTTTTCAAATTTTTTTTTCAAAATTTTTTTTCGAAATTTTTTTTCAAAATTTTTTTTCGAAATTTTTTTCAAAATTTTTTTCGAAATTTTTTTTCAAAATTTATTTTCAAAATTTTTTTTCAAAATTTTTTTTCAAAATTTTTTTTGAAAATTTTTTTTGAAAATTTTTTTTGGAAATTTTTTTTGAAAATTTTTTTTCGAAATTTTTTTTTCGAAATTTTTTTTCGAAATTTTTTTTCGAAATTTTTTTTCAAAATTTTTTTTCAAAATTTTTTTTCAAAATTTTTTTTCAAAATTGTTTTTCAAATTTTTTTTTCAAAATTTTTTTTCAAAATTTTTTTTCAAAATTTTTTTCAAAATTTTTTTTCAAAATTTTTTTTCAAAATTTTTTTCAAAATTTTTTTCTAAAATTTTTTTTCAAAATTTTTTTTCAAAATTTTTTTTCAAAATTTTTTTCAAATTTTTTTTTCTAAATTTTTTTTCAAAATTTTTTTTCAAAATTTTTTTTCAAAATTTTTTTTCAAAATTTTTTTTCAAAATTTTTTTTCAAAATATTTTTTCAAAATTTTTTTTCAAAATTTTTTTTCAAATTTTTTTTTCAAAATTTTTTTTCAAAATTTTTTTTCAAATTTTTTTTTCAACTTTTCTTTTCAAAATTTTTTTTCAAAATTTTTTTTCAAAATTTTTTTTCAAAATTTTTTTTCAAAATTTTTTTTCAAAATTTTTTTTCAAAATTTTTTTTCAAAATTTTTTCCAAAATTTTTTTTCTAATTTTTTTTTCAAAATTTTTTTTCAAAATTTTTTTTCAAAATTTTTTTTCAAAATTTTTTTTCAATTTTTTTTTAAAATTTTTTTTTCAAAATTTTTTTTCAAAATTTTTTTTCAAAATTTTTTTTCAAAATTTTTTTTCAAAATTTTTTTTCAAAATTTTTTTTCAAAATTTTTTTCAAAATTTTTTTTTCAAATTTTTTTTTCAAAATTTTTTTTCAAAATTTTTTTTCAAAATTTTTTTTCAAAATTTTTTTTCAAAATTTTTTTTCAAATTTTTTTTCAAAATTTTTTTTCAAAATTTTTTTTCAAAATTTTTTTCAAAATTTTTTTCAAAATTTTTTTTCAAAATTTTTTTTCAAATTTTTTTTTCAAATTTTTTTTTCAAATTTTTTTTTCAAAATTTTTTTTCAAAATTTTTTTTCAAAATTATTTTTCAAAATTTTTTTTCAAATTTTTTTTTCAAATTTTTTTTTCAAAATTTTTTTTCAAAATTTTTTTTCAAAATTTTTTTTTAAATTTTTTTTCAAAATTTTTTTTCAAAATTTTTTTTCAAAATTGTTTTTCAAAATTTTTTTTCAAATTTTTTTTTTCAAAATTTTTTTTCAAAATTTTTTTTCAAATTTTTTTTTCAAAATTTTTTTTCAAAATTTTTTTTCAAAATTTCTTTTCAAATTTTTTTTTCAAAATTTTTTTTCAAAATTTTTTTTCAAAATTTTTTTTCAAAATTTTTTTTCAAAATTTTTTTTCAAAATTTTTTTTCAAAATTTTTTTTCAAAATTTTTTTTCAAAATTTTTTTTCAAATTTTTTTTTCAAAATTTTTTTTCAAAATTTTTTTCAAATTTTTTTTCAAAATTTTTTTCAAAATTTTTTTTCAAAATTTTTTTTCAAAATGTTTTTTCAAAATTTTTTTTCAAAATTTTTTTTCGAAATTTTTTTTCAAATTTTTTTTTCAAAATTTTTTTTCGAAATTTTTTTTCAAAATTTTTTTTCGAAATTTTTTTCAAAATTTTTTTCGAAATTTTTTTTCAAAATTTATTTTCAAAATTTTTTTTCAAAATTTTTTTTCAAATTTTTTTTGAAAATTTTTTTGAAAATTTTTTTGGAAATTTTTTTTGAAAATTTTTTTTCGAAATTTTTTTTTCGAAATTTTTTTTCGAAATTTTTTTTCGAAATTTTTTTTCCAATTTTTTTTTCCAATTTTTTTTCCAAATTTTTTTTCAAAATTTTTTTTCAAAATTTTTTTTCAAAATTTTTTTTCAAAATTTTTTTTCAAAATTTTTTTTCAAAATTTTTTTTCAAAATTTTTTTTCAAAATTTTTTTCAAAATTTTTTTTCAAATTTTTTTTCAAAATTTTTTTTCAAAATTTTTTTCAAAATTTTTTTCAAATTTTTTTTTTTAAATTTTTTTTCAAAATTTTTTTTCAAATTTTTTTTTCTAAATTTTTTTTCAAAATTTTTTTTCAAAATTTTTTTTCAAAATTTTTTTTCAAAATTTTTTTCAAAATTTTTTTTCAAACTTTTTTTTCAAAATTTTTTTTCAAAATTTTTTTTTAAATTTTTTTTCAAAATTTTTTTTTCAAAATTTTTTTTCAAAATTTTTTTTTAAAATTTTTTTTCAAAATTTTTTTTCAAAATTTTTTTTCAAAATTTTTTTTCAAAATTTTTTTTCAAAATTTTTTTCAAAATTTTTTTTCAAAATTTTTTTTCAAAATTTTTTTCAAAATTTTTTTTCAAAATTTTTTTCAAAATTTTTTTTCAAAATTTTTTTTCAAAATTTTTTTTAAATTTTTTTTCAAAATTTTTTTTTCAAAATTTTTTTTCAAAATTTTTTTTCAAAATTTTTTTTCAAAATTTTTTTTCAAAATTTTTTTTCAAAATTTTTTTTCAAAATTTTTTTTCAAAATTTTTTTTCAAAATTTTTTTTCAAATTTTTTTTCAAAATTTTTTTTCAAATTTTTTTTCAAAATTTTTTTTCAAAATTTTTTTTCAAAATTTTTTTTTTTATTTTTTTTCAAAACTTTTTTTCAAAATTTTTTTTCAAATTCTTTTTTCAAAATTTTTTTCCAAATTTTTTTCAAAATTTTTTTCAAAATTTTTTTTCAAAATTTTTTTTCAAATTTTTTTTTTTTTTTCAAAATTTTTTTTCAAAATTTTTTTTTTTAATTTTTTTTCAGAATTTTTTTTCAAAATTTTTTTTCAAATTTTTTTTCAAAATTTTTTTCAAAATTTTTTTTCAAAATTTTTTTTCAAAATTTTTTTTCAAAATTTTTTTTCAAAATTTTTTTTCAAATTTTTTTTTCAAAATTTTTTTTCAAAATTTTTTTTCAAAATTTTTTTTCAAAATTTTTTTCAAAATTTTTTTTCAAAATTTTTTTCTAAAATTTTTTTTCAAAATTTTTTTTCAAAATTTTTTTTCAAAATTTTTTTTAAAATTTTTTTTCTAAATTTTTTTTCAAAATTTTTTTTCAAAATTTTTTTTCAAAATTTTTTTTCGAATTTTTTTTTCAAAATTTTTTTTCAAAATTTTTTTTCAAAATATTTTTTCAAAATTTTTTTTCAAAATTTTTTTTCAAATTCTTTTTTCAAAATTTTTTTTCAAAATTTTTTTTCAAATTTTTTTTTCAACTTTTCTTTTCAAAATTTTTTTCAAATTTTTTTTTCAACTTTTCTTTTCAAAATTTTTTTTCAAAATTTTTTTTCAAAATTTTTTTTCAAAATTTTTTTTCAAAATTTTTTTTCAAAATTTTTTTTCAAAATTTTTTTTCAAAATTTTTTTTCTAATTTTTTTTTCAAAATTTTTTTTCAAAATTTTTTTTCAAAATTTTTTTTCAAAATTTTTTTTCAAAATTTTTTTTCAAAATTTTTTTTCAAATTTTTTTTCAAAATTTTTTTTCAAAATTTTTTTCTAAAATTTTTTTTCAAAATTTTTTTTCAAAATTTTTTTTCAAAATTTTTTTTCAAAATTTTTTTTCAAAATTTTTTTTCAAATTTTTTTTTCAAAATTTTTTTTCAAAATTTTTTTTCAAAATTTTTTTTCAAAATTTTTTTTCAAAATTTTTTTTCGAAATTTTTTTTCGAAATTTTTTTTCGAAATTTTTTTTCGAAATTTTTTTTCGAAATTTTTTTTCGAAATTTTTTTTCGAAATTTTTTTTCGAAATTTTTTTTCGAAATTTTTTTTCGAAATTTTTTTTCGAAATTTTTTTTCGAAATTTTTTTTGAAAATTTTTTTTGAAAATTTTTTTTGAAAATTTTTTTTGAAAATTTTTTTTCGAAAATTTTTTTTCGAAATTTTTTTTTCGAAATTTTTTTTCGAAATTTTTTTTCAAATTTTTTTTTCAAAATTTTTTTTCGAAATTTTTTTTCAAAATTTTTTTTCAAAATTTTTTTTCAAAATTTTTTTTCAAAATTTTTTTTCATAATTTTTTTTCAAATTTTTTTTCAAAATTTTTTTTCAAAATTTTTTTTCAAAATTTTTTTTCAAATTTTTTTTTCAAAATTTTTTTTCAAAATTTTTTTCAAAATTTTTTTCAAAATTTTTTTTCAAAATTTTTTTTCAAAATTTTTTTTCAAAATTTTTTTTCAAAATTTTTTTTTCAAAATTTTTTTTCAAAATTTTTTTTCAAATTTTTTTTTCAAAATTTTTTTTCAAAATTTTTTTTCAAATTTTTTTTCAAAATTTTTTTTCAAAATTTTTTTTCAAAATTTTTTTTCATAATGTTTTTTCAAAATTTTTTTTCAAAATTTTTTTTCGAAATTTTTTTTCAAATTTTTTTTTCAAAATTTTTTTTCGAAATTTTTTTTCAAAATTTTTTTTCGAAATTTTTTTTCAAAATTTTTTTCGAAATTTTTTTTCAAAATTTATTTTCAAAATTTTTTTTCAAAATTTTTTTTCAAAATTTTTTTTGAAAATTTTTTTTGAAAATTTTTTTTAGAAATTTTTTTTGAAAATTTTTTTTCGAAATTTTTTTTTCGAAATTTTTTTTCGAAATTTTTTTTCGAATTTTTTTTTCCAAATTTTTTTTCAAAATTTTTTTTCAAAATTTTTTTTCAAAATTTTTTTTCAAAATTTTTTTTCAAAATTTTTTTTCAAAATTTTTTTTCAAAATTTTTTTTCAAAATTTTTTCTAAAATTTTTTTTCAAAATTTTTTTTCAAAATTTTTTTTCAAAATTTTTTTTCAAAATTTTTTTTCAAAATTTTTTTTCAAATTTTTTTTTCAAAATTTTTTTTCAAAATTTTTTTTCAAAATTTTTTTTCGAAATTTTTTTTCGAAATTTTTTTTCGAAATTTTTTTTCGAAATTTTTTTTCGAAATTTTTTTTCGAAATTTTTTTTCGAAATTTTTTTTCGAAATTTTTTTTCGAAATTTTTTTTCGAAATTTTTTTTCGAAATTTTTTTTCGAAATTTTTTTTGAAAATTTTTTTTGAAAATTTTTTTTGAAAATTTTTTTTCGAAAATTTTTTTTCGAAATTTTTTTTTCGAAATTTTTTTCGAAATTTTTTTTCAAATTTTTTTTTCAAAATTTTTTTTCGAAATTTTTTTTCAAAATTTTTTTTCAAAATTTTTTTTCAAAATTTTTTTTCAAAATTTTTTTTCAAATTTTTTTTTCAAAATTTTTTTTCAAAATTTTTTTTCAAAATTTTTTTTCTAATTTTTTTTTCAAAATTTTTTTTCAAAATTTTTTTCAAAATTTTTTTTCAAAATTTTTTTTCAAAATTTTTTTTCAAAATTTTTTTTCAAAATTTTTTTTTCAAAATTTTTTTTCAAATTTTTTTTTCAAATTTTTTTTTAAAATTTTTTTTCAAAATTTTTTTTCAAAATTTTTTTTCAAAATTATTTTTCAAAATTTTTTTTCAAATTTTTTTTTCAAATTTTTTTTTCAAAATTTTTTTTCAAAATTTTTTTTCAAAATTTTTTTTTTAAATTTTTTTTCAAAATTTTTTTTCAAAATTTTTTTTCAAAATTGTTTTTCAAAATTTTTTTTCAAATTTTTTTTTTCAAAATTTTTTTTCAAAATTTTTTTTCAAATTTTTTTTTCAAAATTTTTTTTCAAAATTTTTTTTCAAAATTTTTTTTCAAAATTTTTTTTCAAATTTTTTTTTCAAAATTTTTTTTCAAAATTTTTTTCAAAATTTTTTTTCAAAATTTTTTTTCAAAATTTTTTTTCAAAATTTTTTTTCAAAATTTTTTTTTCAAAATTTTTTTTCAAAATTTTTTTTCAAATTTTTTTTTCAAAATTTTTTTTCAAAATTTTTTTTCAAATTTTTTTTCAAAATTTTTTTTCAAAATTTTTTTTCAAAATTTTTTTTCAAAATGTTTTTTCAAAATTTTTTTTCAAAATTTTTTTTCGAAATTTTTTTTCAAATTTTTTTTTCAAAATTTTTTTTCGAAATTTTTTTTCAAAATTTTTTTTCGAAATTTTTTTTCAAAATTTTTTTCGAAATTTTTTTTCAAAATTTATTTTCAAAATTTTTTTTCAAAATTTTTTTTCAAAATTTTTTTTGAAAATTTTTTTTGAAAATTTTTTTTGGAAATTTTTTTTGAAAATTTTTTTTCGAAATTTTTTTTTCGAAATTTTTTTTCGAAATTTTTTTTCGAAATTTTTTTTCAAAATTTTTTTTCAAAATTTTTTTTCAAAATTTTTTTTCAAAATTGTTTTTCAAATTTTTTTTTCAAAATTTTTTTTCAAAATTTTTTTTCAAAATTTTTTTCAAAATTTTTTTTCAAAATTTTTTTTCAAAATTTTTTTTCAAAATTTTTTTTCAAATTTTTTTTCAAAATTTTTTTTCAAAATTTTTTTTCAAAATTTTTTTTCAAAATGTTTTTTCAAAATTTTTTTTCAAAATTTTTTTTCGAAATTTTTTTTCAAATTTTTTTTTCAAAATTTTTTTTCGAAATTTTTTTTCAAAATTTTTTTTCGAAATTTTTTTTCAAAATTTTTTTCGAAATTTTTTTTCAAAATTTATTTTCAAAATTTTTTTTCAAAATTTTTTTTCAAAATTTTTTTTGAAAATTTTTTTTGAAAATTTTTTTTGGAAATTTTTTTTGAAAATTTTTTTTCGAAATTTTTTTTTCGAAATTTTTTTTCGAAATTTTTTTTCGAAATTTTTTTTCAAAATTTTTTTTCAAAATTTTTTTTCAAAATTTTTTTTCAAAATTGTTTTTCAAATTTTTTTATCAAAATTTTTTTTCAAAATTTTTTTTCAAAATTTTTTTCAAAATTTTTTTTCAAAATTTTTTTTCAAAATTTTTTTTCAAAATTTTTTTCTAAAATTTTTTTTCAAAATTTTTTTCAAAATTTTTTTTCAAAATTTTTTTTCAAATTTTTTTTTCTAAATTTTTTTTCAAAATTTTTTTTCAAAATTTTTTTTCAAAATTTTTTTTCAAAATTTTTTTTCAAAATTTTTTTTCAAAATATTTTTTCAAAATTTTTTTTCAAAATTTTTTTTCAAATTTTTTTTTCAAAATTTTTTTTCAAAATTTTTTTTCAAATTTTTTTTTCAACTTTTCTTTTCAAAATTTTTTTTCAAAATTTTTTTTCAAAATTTTTTTTCAAAATTTTTTTTCAAAATTTTTTTTCAAAATTTTTTTTCAAAATTTTTTTTCAAAATTTTTTCCAAAATTTTTTTTCTAATTTTTTTTTCAAAATTTTTTTTTTAAAATTTTTTTTCAAAATTTTTTTTCAAAATTTTTTTTCAAATTTTTTTTTTAAAATTTTTTTTCAAATTTTTTTTTCAAAATTTTTTTTCAAAATTTTTTTTCAAATTTTTTTTCAAAATTTTTTTTCAAAATTTTTTTTCAAAATTTTTTTTCAAAATGTTTTTTCAAAATTTTTTTTCAAAATTTTTTTTCGAAATTTTTTTTCAAATTTTTTTTTCAAAATTTTTTTTCAAATTTTTTTTCAAAATTTTTTTTCAAAATTTTTTTTCAAAATTTTTTTCAAAATTTTTTTCAAAATTTTTTTTCAAAATTTTTTTTCAAAATTTTTTTTCAAAATTTTTTTTCAAAATTTTTTTTGAAAATTTTTTTTGAAAATTTTTTTTGAAAATTTTTTTTCAAAATTTTTTTTCGAAATTTTTTTTTCAAATTTTTTTTCGAAATTTTTTTTCAAAATTTTTTTTCAAAATTTTTTTTCAAAATTTTTTTTCAAAATTTTTTTTCAAAATTTTTTTTCAAAATTGTTTTTCAAAATTTTTTTTCAAATTTTTTTTTCAAAATTTTTTTTCAAAATTTTTTTTCAAATTTTTTTTTCAAAATTTTTTTTCAAAATTTTTTTTCAAAATTTCTTTTCAAATTTTTTTTTCAAAATTTTTTTTCAAAATGTTTTTTCAAAATTTTTTTTCAAAATTTTTTTTCGAAATTTTTTTTCAAATTTTTTTTTCAAAATTTTTTTTCGAAATTTTTTTTCAAAATTTTTTTTCGAAATTTTTTTTCAAAATTTTTTTCGAAATTTTTTTTCAAAATTTATTTTCAAAATTTTTTTTCAAAATTTTTTTTCAAAATTTTTTTTGAAAATTTTTTTTGAAAATTTTTTTTGGAAATTTTTTTTGAAAATTTTTTTTCGAAATTTTTTTTTCGAAATTTTTTTTCGAAATTTTTTTTCGAAATTTTTTTTCAAAATTTTTTTTCAAAATTTTTTTTCAAAATTTTTTTTCAAAATTGTTTTTCAAATTTTTTTTTCAAAATTTTTTTTCAAAATTTTTTTTCAAAATTTTTTTCAAAATTTTTTTTCAAAATTTTTTTTCAAAATTTTTTTTCAAAATTTTTTTCTAAAATTTTTTTTCAAAATTTTTTTTCAAAATTTTTTTTCAAAATTTTTTTTCAAATTTTTTTTTCTAAATTTTTTTTCAAAATTTTTTTTCAAAATTTTTTTTCAAAATTTTTTTTCAAAATTTTTTTTCAAAATTTTTTTTCAAAATATTTTTTCAAAATTTTTTTTCAAAATTTTTTTTCAAATTTTTTTTTCAAAATTTTTTTTCAAAATTTTTTTTCAAATTTTTTTTTCAACTTTTCTTTTCAAAATTTTTTTTCAAAATTTTTTTTCAAAATTTTTTTTCAAAATTTTTTTTCAAAATTTTTTTTCAAAATTTTTTTTCAAAATTTTTTTTCAAAATTTTTTCCAAAATTTTTTTTCTAATTTTTTTTCAAAATTTTTTTTTTAAAATTTTTTTTCAAAATTTTTTTTCAAAATTTTTTTTCAAATTTTTTTTTTAAATTTTTTTTTCAAAATTTTTTTTCAAAATTTTTTTTCAAAATTTTTTTTCAAAATTTTTTTTCAAAATTTTTTTTCAAAATTTTTTTTCAAAATTTTTTTTTCAAATTTTTTTTTCAAAATTTTTTTTCAAAATTTTTTTTCAAAATTTTTTTTCAAAATTTTTTTTCAAAATTTTTTTTCAAATTTTTTTTCAAAATTTTTTTTCAAAATTTTTTTTCAAAATTTTTTTTCAAAATTTTTTTCAAAATTTTTTTTCAAAATTTTTTTTCAAATTTTTTTTTTCAAATTTTTTTTTCAAATTTTTTTTTCAAAATTTTTTTTCAAAATTTTTTTTCAAAATTATTTTTCAAAATTTTTTTTCAAATTTTTTTTTCAAATTTTTTTTTCAAAATTTTTTTTCAAAATTTTTTTTCAAAATTTTTTTTTTAAATTTTTTTCAAAATTTTTTTTCAAAATTTTTTTTCAAAATTGTTTTTCAAAATTTTTTTTCAAATTTTTTTTTTCAAAATTTTTTTTCAAAATTTTTTTTCAAATTTTTTTTCTTTAAAATTTTTTTTCAAAATTTTTTTTCAAAATTTCTTTTCAAATTTTTTTTTCAAAATTTTTTTTCAAAATTTTTTTTCAAAATTTTTTTTCAAAATTTTTTTTCAAAATTTTTTTTCAAAATTTTTTTTCAAAATTTTTTTTTCAAAATTTTTTTTCAAAATTTTTTTTCAAATTTTTTTTTCAAAATTTTTTTTCAAAATTTTTTTTCAAATTTTTTTTCAAAATTTTTTTTCAAAATTTTTTTTCAAAATTTTTTTTCAAAATGTTTTTTCAAAATTTTTTTTCAAAATTTTTTTTCGAAATTTTTTTTCAAATTTTTTTTTCAAAATTTTTTTTCGAAATTTTTTTTCAAAATTTTTTTTCGAAATTTTTTTTCAAAATTTTTTTCGAAATTTTTTTTCAAAATTTATTTTCAAAATTTTTTTTCAAAATTTTTTTTCAAAATTTTTTTTGAAAATTTTTTTTGAAAATTTTTTTTGGAAATTTTTTTTGAAAATTTTTTTTCGAAATTTTTTTTTCGAAATTTTTTTTCGAAATTTTTTTTCGAAATTTTTTTTCCAATTTTTTTTCCAATTTTTTTTTCCAAATTTTTTTTCAAAATTTTTTTCAAAATTTTTTTTCAAAATTTTTTTTCAAAATTTTTTTTCAAAATTTTTTTTCAAAATTTTTTTTCAAAATTTTTTTTCAAATTTTTTTTCAAAATTTTTTTTCAAATTTTTTTTCAAAATTTTTTTTCAAAATTTTTTTTCAAAATTTTTTTTCAAATTTTTTTTTTTAAATTTTTTTTCAAAATTTTTTTTCAAATTTTTTTTTCAAAATTTTTTTTCAAAATTTTTTTTCAAAATTTTTTTTCAAAATTTTTTTTCAAAATTTTTTTTCAAAATTTTTTTTCAAACTTTTTTTTCAAAATTTTTTTTCAAAATTTTTTTTTAAATTTTTTTTCAAAATTTTTTTTTCAAAATTTTTTTTCAAAATTTTTTTTTTAAAATTTTTTTTCAAAATTTTTTTTCAAAATTTTTTTTCAAAATTTTTTTTCAAAATTTTTTTTCAAAATTTTTTTTCAAAATTTTTTTTCAAAATTTTTTTTCAAAATTTTTTTTCAAAATTTTTTTTCAAAATTTTTTTTCAAAATTTTTTTTCAAAATTTTTTTTCAAAATTTTTTTTTAAATTTTTTTTCAAAATTTTTTTTTCAAAATTTTTTTTCAAAATTTTTTTTCAAAATTTTTTTCAAATTTTTTTTCAAAATTTTTTTTCAAAATTTTTTTTCAAAATTTTTTTTCAAAATTTTTTTTCAAAATTTTTTTTCAAATTTTTTTTTCAAAATTTTTTTTCAAATTTTTTTTCAAAATTTTTTTTCAAAATTTTTTTTCAAAATTTTTTTTAAAATTTTTTTTCAAAACTTTTTTTCAAAATTTTTTTTCAAATTCTTTTTTCAAAATTTTTTTCCAAATTTTTTTTCAAAATTTTTTTCAAAATTTTTTTTCAAAATTTTTTTTCAAATTTTTTTTTTTTTTCAAAATTTTTTTTCAAAATTTTTTTTTTTAATTTTTTTTCAAAATTTTTTTTCAAAATTTTTTTTCAAATTTTTTTTCAAAATTTTTTTTCAAAATTTTTTTTCAAAATTTTTTTTCAAAATTTTTTTTCAAAATTTTTTTTCAAAATTTTTTTTCAAAATTTTTTTTCAAATTTTTTTTCAAATTTTTTTTTCAAAATTTTTTTTTAAAATTTTTTTTCAAAATTTTTTTTCAAAATTTTTTTTCAAAATTTTTTTTCAAAATTTTTTTCTAAAATTTTTTTTCAAAATTTTTTTTCAAAATTTTTTTTCAAAATTTTTTTTTAAATTTTTTTTCTAAATTTTTTTTCAAAATTTTTTTTCAAAATTTTTTTTCAAAATTTTTTTTCAAAATTTTTTTCGAATTTTTTTTTCAAAATTTTTTTTCAAATTTTTTTTCAAAATATTTTTTCAAAATTTTTTTTCAAAATTTTTTTTCAAATTCTTTTTTCAAAATTTTTTTTCAAAATTTTTTTTCAAATTTTTTTTTCAACTTTTCTTTTCAAAATTTTTTTTCAAATTTTTTTTTCAACTTTTCTTTTCAAAATTTTTTTTCAAAATTTTTTTTCAAAATTTTTTTTCAAAATTTTTTTTCAAAATTTTTTTTCAAAATTTTTTTTCAAAATTTTTTTTCAAAATTTTTTTTCAAAATTTTTTTTCTAATTTTTTTTTCAAAATTTTTTTTCAAAATTTTTTTTCAAAATTTTTTTTCAAAATTTTTTTTCAAAATTTTTTTTCAAAATTTTTTTTCAAAATTTTTTTTCAAAATTTTTTTTCAAAATTTTTTTTCAAAATTTTTTTCTAAAATTTTTTTTCAAAATTTTTTTTCAAATTTTTTTTCAAAATTTTTTTTCAAAATTTTTTTTCAAAATTTTTTTTCAAATTTTTTTTTCAAAATTTTTTTTCAAAATTTTTTTTCAAAATTTTTTTTCAAAATTTTTTTTCGAAATTTTTTTTCGAAATTTTTTTTCGAAATTTTTTTTCGAAATTTTTTTTCGAAATTTTTTTTCGAAATTTTTTTTCGAAATTTTTTTTCGAAATTTTTTTTCGAAATTTTTTTTCGAAATTTTTTTTCGAAATTTTTTTTGAAAATTTTTTTTGAAAATTTTTTTTGAAAATTTTTTTTGAAAATTTTTTTTCGAAAATTTTTTTTCGAAATTTTTTTTTCGAAATTTTTTTTCGAAATTTTTTTTCAAATTTTTTTTTCAAAATTTTTTTTCGAAATTTTTTTTCAAAATTTTTTTTCAAATTTTTTTTTCAAAATTTTTTTTCAAAATTTTTTTTCAAAATTTTTTTTCAAAATTTTTTTTCAAAATATTTTTTCAAAATTTTTTTTCAAAATTTTTTTTCAAATTTT
Source organism: Uropetala carovei (assembly GCA_036926305.1). Taxonomy (NCBI): domain Eukaryota; kingdom Metazoa; phylum Arthropoda; class Insecta; order Odonata; family Petaluridae; genus Uropetala; species Uropetala carovei. The sequence continues at coordinate 132,521 of JAXCHB010000311.1, read as the reverse complement.
TTTTCAAAATTTTTTTTCAAAATTTTTTTTCAAATTTTTTTTTCAACTTTTCTTTTCAAAATTTTTTTTCAAAATTTTTTTTCAAAATTTTTTTTCAAAATTTTTTTTCAAAATTTTTTTTCAAAATTTTTTTTCAAAATTTTTTTTCAAAATTTTTTCCAAAATTTTTTTTCTAATTTTTTTTTCAAAATTTTTTTTTTAAAATTTTTTTTCAAAATTTTTTTTCAAAATTTTTTTTCAAATTTTTTTTTTAAAATTTTTTTTTCAAAATTTTTTTTCAAAATTTTTTTTCAAAATTTTTTTTCAAAATTTTTTTTCAAAATTTTTTTTCAAAATTTTTTTTCAAAATTTTTTTTTCAAATTTTTTTTTCAAAATTTTTTTTCAAAATTTTTTTTCAAAATTTTTTTTCAAAATTTTTTTTCAAAATTTTTTTTCAAATTTTTTTTCAAAATTTTTTTTCAAAATTTTTTTTCAAAATTTTTTTTCAAAATTTTTTTCAAAATTTTTTTTCAAAATTTTTTTTCAAATTTTTTTTTTCAAATTTTTTTTTCAAATTTTTTTTTCAAAATTTTTTTTCAAAATTTTTTTTCAAAATTATTTTTCAAAATTTTTTTTCAAATTTTTTTTTCAAATTTTTTTTTCAAAATTTTTTTTCAAAATTTTTTTTCAAAATTTTTTTTTTAAATTTTTTTTCAAAATTTTTTTCAAAATTTTTTTTCAAAATTGTTTTTCAAAATTTTTTTTCAAATTTTTTTTTTCAAAATTTTTTTTCAAAATTTTTTTTCAAATTTTTTTTTCAAAATTTTTTTTCAAAATTTTTTTTCAAAATTTCTTTTCAAATTTTTTTTTCAAAATTTTTTTTCAAAATTTTTTTTCAAAATTTTTTTTCAAAATTTTTTTTCAAAATTTTTTTTCAAAATTTTTTTTCAAAATTTTTTTTTCAAAATTTTTTTTCAAAATTTTTTTTCAAATTTTTTTTTCAAAATTTTTTTTCAAAATTTTTTTTCAAATTTTTTTTCAAAATTTTTTTTCAAAATTTTTTTTCAAAATTTTTTTTCAAAATGTTTTTTCAAAATTTTTTTTCAAAATTTTTTTTCGAAATTTTTTTTCAAATTTTTTTTTCAAAATTTTTTTTCGAAATTTTTTTTCAAAATTTTTTTTCGAAATTTTTTTTCAAAATTTTTTTCGAAATTTTTTTTCAAAATTTATTTTCAAAATTTTTTTTCAAAATTTTTTTTCAAAATTTTTTTTGAAATTTTTTTTGAAAATTTTTTTTGGAAATTTTTTTTGAAAATTTTTTTTCGAAATTTTTTTTTCGAAATTTTTTTTCGAAATTTTTTTTCGAAATTTTTTTTCAAATTTTTTTTCCAATTTTTTTTTCCAATTTTTTTTTCCAAATTTTTTTTCAAAATTTTTTTTCAAAATTTTTTTTCAAAATTTTTTTTCAAAATTTTTTTTCAAAATTTTTTTTCAAAATTTTTTTTCAAAATTTTTTTTCAAAATTTTTTTTCAAAATTTTTTTTCAAATTTTTTTTCAAAATTTTTTTTCAAAATTTTTTTTCAAAATTTTTTTTCAAATTTTTTTTTTAAATTTTTTTTCAAAATTTTTTTTCAAATTTTTTTTTCAAAATTTTTTTTCAAAATTTTTTTTCAAAATTTTTTTTCAAAATTTTTTTTCAAAATTTTTTTTCAAAATTTTTTTTCAAACTTTTTTTTCAAAATTTTTTTTCAAAATTTTTTTTTAATTTTTTTTCAAAATTTTTTTTCAAAATTTTTTTTCAAAATTTTTTTTTTAAAATTTTTTTTCAAAATTTTTTTTCAAAATTTTTTTTCAAAATTTTTTTTCAAAATTTTTTTTCAAAATTTTTTTTCAAAATTTTTTTTCAAAATTTTTTTTCAAAATTTTTTTTCAAAATTTTTTTTCAAAATTTTTTTTCAAAATTTTTTTTCAAAATTTTTTTTCAAAATTTTTTTTTAAATTTTTTTTCAAAATTTTTTTTTCAAAATTTTTTTTCAAAATTTTTTTTCAAAATTTTTTTTCAAAATTTTTTTTCAAAATTTTTTTTCAAAATTTTTTTTCAAAATTTTTTTTCAAAATTTTTTTTCAAAATTTTTTTTCAAATTTTTTTTTCAAAATTTTTTTTCAAATTTTTTTTCAAAATTTTTTTTCAAAATTTTTTTTCAAAATTTTTTTTTAAATTTTTTTTCAAAACTTTTTTTCAAAATTTTTTTTCAAATTCTTTTTTCAAAATTTTTTTCCAAATTTTTTTTCAAAATTTTTTTCAAAATTTTTTTTCAAAATTTTTTTTCAAATTTTTTTTTTTTTTCAAAATTTTTTTTCAAAATTTTTTTTTTTAATTTTTTTTCAAAATTTTTTTTCAAAATTTTTTTTCAAATTTTTTTTCAAAATTTTTTTTCAAAATTTTTTTTCAAAATTTTTTTTCAAAATTTTTTTTCAAAATTTTTTTTCAAAATTTTTTTTCAAAATTTTTTTTCAAAATTTTTTTTCAAATTTTTTTTTCAAAATTTTTTTTTAAAATTTTTTTTCAAAATTTTTTTTCAAAATTTTTTTTCAAAATTTTTTTTCAAAATTTTTTTCTAAAATTTTTTTTCAAAATTTTTTTTCAAAATTTTTTTTCAAAATTTTTTTTTAAATTTTTTTTTTAAATTTTTTTTCAAAATTTTTTTTCAAAATTTTTTTTCAAAATTTTTTTTCAAAATTTTTTTTCGAATTTTTTTTTCAAAATTTTTTTTCAAAATTTTTTTTCAAAATATTTTTTCAAAATTTTTTTTCAAAATTTTTTTTCAAATTCTTTTTTCAAAATTTTTTTTCAAAATTTTTTTTCAAATTTTTTTTTCAACTTTTCTTTTCAAAATTTTTTTTCAAATTTTTTTTTCAACTTTTCTTTTCAAAATTTTTTTTCAAAATTTTTTTTCAAAATTTTTTTTCAAAATTTTTTTTCAAAATTTTTTTTCAAAATTTTTTTTCAAAATTTTTTTTCAAAATTTTTTTTCAAAATTTTTTTTCTAATTTTTTTTTCAAAATTTTTTTTCAAAATTTTTTTTCAAAATTTTTTTTCAAAATTTTTTTTCAAAATTTTTTTTCAAAATTTTTTTTCAAAATTTTTTTTCAAAATTTTTTTTCAAAATTTTTTTTCAAAATTTTTTTCTAAAATTTTTTTTCAAAATTTTTTTTCAAAATTTTTTTTCAAAATTTTTTTTCAAAATTTTTTTTCAAAATTTTTTTTCAAATTTTTTTTTCAAAATTTTTTTTCAAAATTTTTTTTCAAAATTTTTTTTCAAAATTTTTTTTCGAAATTTTTTTTCGAAATTTTTTTTCGAAATTTTTTTTCGAAATTTTTTTTCGAAATTTTTTTTCGAAATTTTTTTTCGAAATTTTTTTTCGAAATTTTTTTTCGAAATTTTTTTTCGAAATTTTTTTTCGAAATTTTTTTTGAAAATTTTTTTTGAAAATTTTTTTTGAAAATTTTTTTTGAAAATTTTTTTTCGAAAATTTTTTTTCGAAATTTTTTTTTCGAAATTTTTTTTCGAAATTTTTTTTCAAATTTTTTTTTCAAAATTTTTTTTCGAAATTTTTTTTCAAAATTTTTTTTCAAATTTTTTTTTCAAAATTTTTTTTCAAAATTTTTTTTCAAAATTTTTTTTCAAATTTTTTTTTCAAAATTTTTTTTCAAAATTTTTTTTCAAAATTTTTTTTCAAATTTTTTTTTCAAAATTTTTTTTCAAAATTTTTTTCAAAATTTTTTTTCAAAATTTTTTTTCAAAATTTTTTTTCAAAATTTTTTTTCAAAATTTTTTTTCAAAATTTTTTTTCAAAATTTTTTTTCAAAATTTTTTTTCAAAATTTTTTTTCAAAATTTTTTTTCAAAATTTTTTTTCAAAATTTTTTTTCAAAATTTTTTTCTAAAATTTTTTTTCAAAATTTTTTTTCAAAATTTTTTTTCAAAATTTTTTTTCAAAATTTTTTTTCAAAATTTTTTTTCAAATTTTTTTTTCAAAATTTTTTTTCAAAATTTTTTTTCAAAATTTTTTTTCGAAATTTTTTTTCGAAATTTTTTTTCGAAATTTTTTTTCGAAATTTTTTTTCGAAATTTTTTTTCGAAATTTTTTTTCGAAATTTTTTTTCGAAATTTTTTTTCGAAATTTTTTTTCGAAATTTTTTTTCGAAATTTTTTTTCGAAATTTTTTTTGAAAATTTTTTTTGAAAATTTTTTTTGAAAATTTTTTTTCGAAAATTTTTTTTCGAAATTTTTTTTTCGAAATTTTTTTTCGAAATTTTTTTTCAAATTTTTTTTTCAAAATTTTTTTTCGAAATTTTTTTTCAAAATTTTTTTTCAAAATTTTTTTTCAAAATTTTTTTTCAAAATTTTTTTTCAAATTTTTTTTTCAAAATTTTTTTTCAAAATTTTTTTTCAAAATTTTTTTTCAAATTTTTTTTTCAAAATTTTTTTCAAAATTTTTTTCAAAATTTTTTTTCAAAATTTTTTTTCAAAATTTTTTTTCAAAATTTTTTTTCAAAATTTTTTTTTCAAAATTTTTTTTCAAATTTTTTTTTCAAATTTTTTTTTCAAAATTTTTTTTCAAAATTTTTTTTCAAAATTTTTTTTCAAAATTATTTTTCAAAATTTTTTTTCAAATTTTTTTTTCAAATTTTTTTTTCAAAATTTTTTTTCAAAATTTTTTTTCAAAATTTTTTTTTTAAATTTTTTTTCAAAATTTTTTTTCAAAATTTTTTTTCAAAATTGTTTTTCAAAATTTTTTTTCAAATTTTTTTTTTCAAAATTTTTTTTCAAAATTTTTTTTCAAATTTTTTTTTCAAAATTTGTTTTCAAAATTTTTTTTCAAAATTTTTTTTCAAAATTTTTTTTCAAATTTTTTTTTCAAAATTTTTTTTCAAAATTTTTTTTCGAAATTTTTTTTCGAAATTTTTTTTCAAAATTTTTTTTCGAAATTTTTTTCGAAATTTATTTTCAAAATTTATTTTCAAAATTTTTTTTCAAAATTTTTTTTGAAAATTTTTTTTGAAAATTTTTTTTGGAAATTTTTTTTGAAAATTTTTTTTCGAAATTTTTTTTTCGAAATTTTTTTTCGAAATTTTTTTTCGAATTTTTTTTTCCAAATTTTTTTTCAAAATTTTTTTTCAAAATTTTTTTTCAAAATTTTTTTTCAAAATTTTTTTTCAAAATTTTTTTTCAAAATTTTTTTTCAAATTTTTTTTTAAAATTTTTTTTCAAAATTTTTTTTCAAAATTTTTTTTCAAATTTTTTTTTTCAAAATTTTTTTTCAAAATTTTTTTTCAAATTTCTTTTTCAAAATTTTTTTTCAAAATTTTTTTTCAAAATTTTTTTTCAAAATTTTTTTTCAAAATTTTTTTTTAAAATTTTTTTTCAAAATTTTTTTTCAAAATTTTTTTTCAAACTTTTTTTTCAAAATTTTTTTTCAAAATTTTTTTTTAAATTTTTTTTCAAAATTTTTTTTTCAAAATTTTTTTTCAAAATTTTTTTTTTAAATTTTTTTTCAAAATTTTTTTCAAAATTTTTTTTCAAAATTTTTTTTCAAAATTTTTTTTCAAAATTTTTTTTCAAAATTTTTTTTCAAAATTTTTTTTCAAAATATTTTTTTAAAATTTTTTTTCAAAATTTTTTTTCAAAATTTTTTTTCAAAATTTTTTTTTAAATTTTTTTCAAAATTTTTTTTTCAAAATTTTTTTTCAAAATTTTTTTTTTTTAATTTTTTTTCAAAATTTTTTTTCAAAATTTTTTTTCAAAATTTTTTTTCAAAATTTTTTTTCAAAATTTTTTTTCTAAATTTTTTTTCAAAATTTTTTTTCAAAATTTTTTTTCAAAATTTTTTTCCAAATTTTTTTTCAAAATTTTTTTTCAAATTTTTTTTCAAAATTTTTTTTCAAATTTTTTTTCAAAATTTTTTTTCAAAATTTTTTTCAAAATTTTTTTTTAATTTTTTTTCAAAACTTTTTTTCAAAATTTTTTTTCAAAATTTTTTTTCAAATTTTTTTTCAAAATTTTTTTTCAAAATTTTTTTTCAAAATTTTTTTTCAAAATTTTTTTTCAAAATTTTTTTTCAAATTTTTTTTTCAAAATTTTTTTTCAAAATTTTTTTTCGAAATTTTTTTTCGAAATTTTTTTTCGAAATTTTTTTTCAAAATTTTTTTTCAAAATTTTTTTTCAAATTTTTTTTCGAAATTTTTTTTCAAAATTTTTTTTCAAAATTTTTTTTCAAATTTTTTTTTCAAAATTTTTTTTCAAAATTGTTTTTCAAAATTTTTTTTCAAAATTTTTTTTCAAAATTTTTTTTCAAATTTTTTTTTCAAAAATTTTTTTCAAAATTTTTTTTCAAAATTTTTTTTCAAATTTTTTTTCAAAATTTTTTTTCAAAATTTTTTTTCAAATTTTTTTTTCAAAATTTTTTTAAAATTTTTTTTTCAAAATTTTTTTTCAAAATTTTTTTTTAAAATTTTTTTTCAAAATTTTTTTTGAAAATTTTTTTTGAAAATTTTTTTTGAAAATTTTTTTTGAAAATTTTTTTTGAAAATTTTTTTTCGAAATTTTTTTTCGAAATTTTTTTTTCGAAATTTTTTTTCGAAATTTTTTTTCAAATTTTTTTTTCAAAATTTTTTTTCAAAATTTTCTTTCAAAATTTTTTTTCAAAATTTTTTTTCAAAATTTTTTTTCAAAATTTTTTTTCAAAATTATTTTTCAAATTTTTTTTTCAAAATGTTTTTTCAAATTTTTTTTTCAAATTTTTTTTTCAAAATTTTTTTCAAAATTTTTTTTCAACATTTTTTTTCAAAATTTTTTTTCAAATTTTTTTCAAAATTTTTTTTCAAAATTTTTTTTCAAAATTTTTTTTCAAAATTTTTTTTCAAAATTTTCTTTCAAAATTTTTTTTCAAAATTTTTTTTCAAAATTTTTTTTTTCAAATTTTTTTTCAAAATTTTTTTTTCAAAATTTTTTTTCAAAATTTTTTTTTCAAAATTTTTTTTTCAAATTCTTTTTTCAAAATTTTTTTTTAAAATTTTTTTTCAAAATTTTTTTTCAAAATTTTTTTTCAAAATTTTTTTCAAAATTTTTTTTCAAATTTTTTTTTTTTTTTCAAAATTTTTTTTCAAAATTTTTTATTTTAATTTTTTTTCAAAATTTTTTTTCAAAATTTTTTTTCAAAATTTTTTTTCAAAATTTTTTTTCAAATTTTTTTTCAAAATTTTTTTTCAAAATTTTTTTTTTCAAATTTTTTTTCAAAATTTTTTTTTCAAAATTTTTTTTCAAAATTTTTTTTTCAAAATTTTTTTTTCAAATTCTTTTTTCAAAATTTTTTTTAAAATTTTTTTTCAAAATTTTTTTTCAAAATTTTTTTTCAAAATTTTTTTTCAAAATTTTTTTTCAAATTTTTTTTTTTTTTTCAAAATTTTTTTTCAAAATTTTTTATTTTAATTTTTTTTCAAAATTTTTTTTCAAAATTTTTTTTCAAAATTTTTTTTCAAAATTTTTTTTCAAATTTTTTTTCAAAATTTTTTTTCAAAATTTTTTTTCAAAATTTTTTTTCAAAATTTTTTTTCAAAATTTTTTTTCAAAATTTTTTTTCAAAATTTTTTTTCAAAATTTTTTTTCAAAATTTTTTTTTAAATTTTTTTTTCAAAATTTTTTTTCAACATTTTTTTTCAAAATTTTTTTTCAAAATTTTTTTTCAAAATTTTTTTTCAAAATTTTTTTTCAAAATTTTTTTTCAAAATTTTTTTTCAAAATTTTTTTCTAAAATTTTTTTTCAAAATTTTTTTTCAAAATTTTTTTTCAAAATTTTTTTTCAAATTTTTTTTTCAAAATTTTTTTTCAAAATTTTTTTCAAAATTTTTTTTCAAAATTTTTTTTCAAAATTTTTTTTCAAAATTTTTTTTCAAAATTTTTTTTTCAAAATTTTTTTTCAAATTTTTTTTTCAAAATTTTTTTTCAAAATTTTTTTTCAAATTTTTTTCAAAATTTTTTTTCAAAATTTTTTTTCAAAATTTTTTTTCAAAATTTTTTTTCAAAATTTTTTTCAAAATTTTTTTTCAAAATTTTTTTTCAAATTTTTTTTTTCAAATTCTTTTTTCAAATTTTTTTTTCAAAATTTTTTTTCAAAATTATTTTTCAAAATTTTTTTTCAAATTTTTTTTTCAAATTTTTTTTTCAAAATTTTTTTTCAAAATTTTTTTTCAAAATTTTTTTTTTAAATTTTTTTTTAAAATTTTTTTTCAAAATTTTTTTTCAAAATTGTTTTTCAAAATTTTTTTTCAAAATTTTTTTTCAAATTTTTTTTTTCAAAATTTTTTTTCAAAATTTTTTTTCAAATTTTTTTTTCAAAATTTTTTTTCAAAATTTTTTTTCAAATTTTTTTTTCAAAATTTTTTTTCAAAATTTTTTTTCAAAATTTTTTTCAAAATTTTTTTTCAAAATTTTTTTTCAAAATTTTTTTTCAAAATTTTTTTTTCAAAATTTTTTTTCAAAATTTTTTTTCAAATTTTTTTTTCAAAATTTTTTTTCAAAATTTTTTTTCAAATTTTTTTTCAAAATTTTTTTCAAAATTTTTTTTCAAAATTTTTTCCAAAATGTTTTTTCAAAATTTTTTTTCGAATTTTTTTTTCGAAATTTTTTTTCGAAATTTTTTTTCGAAATTTTTTTTCGAAATTTTTTTTCGAAATTTTTTTTCGAAATTTTTTTTCGAAATTTTTTTTCGAAATTTTTTTTCGAAATTTTTTTTCGAAATTTTTTTTCAAAATTTTTTTTCAAAATTTTTTTCTAAAATGTTTTTTCAAAATTTTTTTTCAAAATTTTTTTTCAAAATTTTTTTTCAAAATTTTTTTTCAAATTTTTTTTTCAAAATTTTTTTTCAAAATTTTTTTTCAAAATTTTTTTTCAAATTTTTTTTTCAAAATTTTTTTTCGAAATTTTTTTTCAAAATTTTTTTTCAAAATTTTTTTTCAAAATTTTTTTTCAAAATTTTTTTTCAAAATTTTCTTTCAAAATTTTTTTTCAAAATTTTTTTTCAAAATTTTTTTTTTCAAATTTTTTTTCAAAATTTTTTTTTCAAAATTTTTTTTCAAAATTTTTTTTTCAAAATTTTTTTTTCAAATTCTTTTTTCAAAATTTTTTTTCAAAATTTTTTTTCAAAATTTTTTTTCAAAATTTTTTTTCAAAATTTTTTTTCAAATTTTTTTTTTTTTTTTTAAATTTTTTTTCAAAATTTTTTATTTTAATTTTTTTTCAAAATTTTTTTTCAAAATTTTTTTTCAAAATTTTTTTTCAAAATTTTTTTTCAAATTTTTTTTCAAAATTTTTTTTCAAAATTTTTTTTCAAAATTTTTTTTCAAAATTTTTTTTCAAAATTTTTTTTCAAAATTTTTTTTCAAAATTTTTTTTCAAAATTTTTTTTTAAATTTTTTTTTCAAAATTTTTTTTCAACATTTTTTTTCAAAATTTTTTTTCAAAATTTTTTTTCAAAATTTTTTTTCAAAATTTTTTTTCAAAATTTTTTTCTAAAATTTTTTTTCAAAATTTTTTTTCAAAATTTTTTTTCAAAATTTTTTTTCAAATTTTTTTTTCAAAATTTTTTTTCAAAATTTTTTTTTAAATTTTTTTTTCAAAATTTTTTTTCAAAATTTTTTTCAAAATTTTTTTTCAAAATTTTTTTTCAAAATTTTTTTTCAAAATTTTTTTTCAAAATTTTTTTTTCAAAATTTTTTTTCAAATTTTTTTTTCAAAATTTTTTTTCAAAATTTTTTTTCAAATTTTTTTCAAAATTTTTTTTCAAAATTTTTTTTCAAAATTTTTTTTCAAAATTTTTTTTCAAAATTTTTTTCAAAATTTTTTTTCAAATTTTTTTTTCAAATTTTTTTTTTCAAATTCTTTTTTCAAATTTTTTTTTCAAAATTTTTTTTCAAAATTTTTTTTCAAAATTATTTTTCAAAATTTTTTTTCAAATTTTTTTTTCAAATTTTTTTTTCAAAATTTTTTTTCAAAATTTTTTTTCAAAATTTTTTTTCTAAATTTTTTTTCAAAATTTTTTTTCAAAATTGTTTTTCAAAATTTTTTTTCAAAATTTTTTTTCAAATTTTTTTTTTCAAAATTTTTTTTCAAAATTTTTTTTCAAATTTTTTTTTCAAAATTTTTTTTCAAAATTTTTTTTCAAATTTTTTTTTCAAAATTTTTTTTCAAAATTTTTTTTCAAAATTTTTTTCAAAATTTTTTTTCAAAATTTTTTTTCAAAATTTTTTTTCAAAATTTTTTTTTCAAAATTTTTTTTCAAAATTTTTTTTCAAATTTTTTTTTCAAAATTTTTTTTCAAAATTTTTTTTCAAATTTTTTTTCAAAATTTTTTTTCAAAATTTTTTTTCAAAATTTTTTCCAAAATGTTTTTTCAAAATTTTTTTTCGAATTTTTTTTTCGAAATTTTTTTTCGAAATTTTTTTTCGAAATTTTTTTTCGAAATTTTTTTTCGAAATTTTTTTTCGAAATTTTTTTTCGAAATTTTTTTTCGAAATTTTTTTTCGAAATTTTTTTTCGAAATTTTTTTTCAAAATTTTTTTTCAAAATTTTTTTTCAAAATTTTTTTTCAAAATTTTTTTTCAAAATTTTTTTTCAAAATTTTTTTTCAAAATTTTTTTTCAAATTTTTTTTTCAAAATTTTTTTTCAAAATTTTTTTTCAAAATTTTTTTTCAAAATTTTTTTTCAAAATTTTTTTTCGAAATTTTTTTTCGAAATTTTTTTTCGAAATTTTTTTTCGAAATTTTTTTTCGAAATTTTTTTTCGAAATTTTTTTTCGAAATTTTTTTTCGAAATTTTTTTTCGAAATTTTTTTTCAAATTTTTTTTCAAAATTTTTTTTGAAAATTTTTTTTGAAAATTTTTTTTGAAAATTTTTTTTGAAAATTTTTTTTCAAAATTTTTTTTCGAAATTTTTTTTTCGAAATTTTTTTTCGAAATTTTTTTTCAAATTTTTTTTTCGAAATTTTTTTTCGAAATTTTTTTTCAAAATTTTTTTTCAAAATTTTTTTTCAAAATTTTTTTTCAAAATTTTTTTTCAAAATTTTTTTTCAAAATTTTTTTTTAAATTTTTTTTCAAAACTTTTTTTTAAATTTTTTTTCAAAATTTTTTTTCAAAATTTTTTTTCAAAATTTTTTTTCAAAATTTTTTTTCAAAATTTTTTTTCAAAATTTTTTTTCAAACTTTTTTTTCAATATATTTTTTTAAAATTTTTTTTCAAAATTTTTTTTCAAAATTTTTTTTCAAAATTTTTTTTCAAAATTTTTTTTCAAAATTTTTTTTCAAAATTTTTTTTCAATTTTTTTTTTCAAAATTTTTTTTCAAAATTTTTTTTCAAAATTTTTTTTCAAAATTTTTTTTCAAAATTTTTTTTCAAAATTTTTTTTCAAAATTTTTTTTTAATTTTTTTTCAAAATTTTTTTTCAAAATGTTTTTTCAAAATTTTTTTTCAAAATTTTTTTTCAAATTTTTTTTTCAAAATTTTTTTTCAAAATCTTTTTTCAAAATTTTTTTTCAAAATTTTTTTTCAAAATTTTTTTTCAAAATTTTTTTTCAAATTTTTTTTCAAAATTTTTTTTCAAAATATTTTTTCAAAATTTTTTTTCAAAATTTTTTTTCAAAATTTTTTTTCAAAATTTATTTTCAAAATCTTTTTTCGAAATTTTTTTTCAAAATTTTTTTTCAAAATTTTTTTTCGAAATTTTTTTTTTAAATTTTTTTTCAAAATTTTTTTTCAAAACTTTTTTTCAAAATTTTTTTTTTTAAATTTTTTTTCAAAATTTTTTTTCAAAATTTTTTTTCAAAATTTTTTTTCAAAATTTTTTTTCAAAATTTTTTTTCAAAATTTTTTTCAAAATTTTTTTTCAAAATTTTTTTTCAAATTTTTTTTCAAAATTTTTTTTCAAAATTTTTTTTCAAAATTTTTTTTCAAAATTTTTTTTCAAAATTTTTTTTCAAAATTTTTTTTCAAAATTTTTTTTCAAAATTTTTTTTCAAAATTTTTTTTCAAAATTTTTTTTCAAATTTTTTTTTCAAAATTTTTTTTCAAAATTTTTTTTTCAAAATTTTTTTTCAAAATTTTTTTTCAAAATTTTTTTTCAAAATTTGTTTTCAAATTTTTTTTTCAAATTTTTTTTCAGAACTTTTTTTCAAAATATTTTTTCAAAATTTCTTTTCAAAATTTTTTTTCAAAATTTTTTTTCAAAATTTTTTTTTTAAATTTTTTTTCAAAATTTTTTTTCAAAATTTTTTTTCAAATTGTTTTTCAAAATTTTTTTTCAAAATTTTTTTTCAAATTTTTTTTTTCAAAATTTTTTTTCAAAGTTTTTTTTCAAATTTTTTTTTCAAAATTTTTTTTCAAAATTTTTTTTCAAATTTTTTTTTCAAAATTTTTTTTCAAAATTTTTTTCAAAATTTTTTTTCAAAATTTTTTTTCAAAATTTTTTTTCAAAATTTTTTTTCAAAATTTTTTTTTCAAAATTTTTTTTCAAAATTTTTTTTCAAATTTTTTTTTCAAAATTTTTTTTCAAAATTTTTTTTCAAATTTTTTTTCAAAATTTTTTTTCAAAATTTTTTTTCAAAATTTTTTTTCAAAACGTTTTTTCAAAATTTTTTTTCAAATTTTTTTTTTGAAATTTTTTTTCGAAATTTTTTTTCGAAATTTTTTTTCAAAATTTTTTTTCGAAATTTTTTTTCGAAATTTTTTTTCGAAATTTTTTTTCGAAATTTCTTTTCAAAATTTTTTTTCAAAATTTTTTTTCAAAATTTTTTTTCAAAATTTTTTTTCAAAATATTTTTTCAAATTTTTTTCAAAATTTTTTTTCAAAATTTTTTTTCAAAATTTTTTTTCAAAATTTTTTTTCAAATTTTTTTTTCAAAATTTTTTTTCAAATTTTTTTTTCAAAATTTTTTTTCGAAATTTTTTTTTCGAAATTTTTTTTCGAAATTTTTTGTCAAATTTTTTTTTCAAAATTTTTTTTCGAAATTTTTTTTCAAAATTTTTTTTCAAAATTTTTTTTCAAAATTTTTTTTCAAAATTTTTTTTTTAATTTTTTTTCAAAACTTTTTTTCAAAATTTTTTTTTCATAATTTTTTTCAAAATTTTTTTTCAAAATTTTTTTTCAAAATTTTTTTTTAAAATTTTTTTTCAAAATTTTTTTTCAAAATATTTTTTTAAAATTTTTTTTCAAAATTTTTTTTCAAAATTTTTTTTCAAAATTTTTTTTCAAAATTTTTTTTCAAAATTTTTTTTCAATTTTTTTTTTCAAAATTTTTTTTCAAAATTTTTTTTCAAAATTTTTTTTCAAAATTTTTTTTCAAAATTTTTTTTCAAAATTTTTTTTCAAAATTTTTTTTCAAATTTTTTTTCAAAATTTTTTTTCAAAATGTTTTTTCAAAATTTTTTTTCAAATTTTTTTTTCAAATTTTTTTTTCAAAATTTTTTTTCAAAATCTTTTTTCAAAATTTTTTTTCAAAATTTTTTTTCAAAATTTTTTTTCAAAATTTTTTTTCAAATTTTTTTTCAAAATTTTTTTTCAAAATTTTTTTTTCAAAATTTTTTTTCAAAATTTTTTTTCAAAATTTTTTTTCAAAATTTATTTTCAAAATTTTTTTTCGAAATTTTTTTTCGAAATTTTTTTTCAAAATTTTTTTTCAAAATTTTTTTTCAAAATTTTTTTTCAAAATTTTTTTTCAAAATTTATTTTCAAAATTTTTTTTCGAAATTTTTTTTCGAAATTTTTTTTCAAAATTTTTTTTCAAAATTTTTTTTCAAAATTTTTTTTCAAAATTTTTTTTCAAAATTTTTTTTCAAAATTTTTTTTCAAAATTGTTTTTCAAAATTTTTTTTCAAAATTTTTTTTCAAAATTTTTTTTCAAAATTTTTTTTCAAAATTTTTTTTCAATTTTTTTTTTCAAAATTTTTTTTCAAAATTTTTTTTCAAAATTTTTTTTCAAAATTTTTTTTCAAAATTTTTTTCAAAATTTTTTTTCAAAATTTTTTTTCAAAATTTTTTTTCAAATTTTTTTTCAAAATTTTTTTTCAAAATGTTTTTTCAAAATTTTTTTTCAAATTTTTTTTTCAAATTTTTTTTTCAAAATTTTTTTTCAAAATCTTTTTTCAAAATTTTTTTTCAAAATTTTTTTTCAAAATTTTTTTTCAAAATTTTTTTTCAAATTTTTTTTCAAAATTTTTTTTCAAAATTTTTTTTTCAAAATTTTTTTTCAAAATTTTTTTTCAAAATTTTTTTTCAAAATTTATTTTCAAAATTTTTTTTCGAAATTTTTTTTCGAAATTTTTTTTCAAAATTTTTTTTCAAAATTTTTTTTCAAAATTTTTTTTCAAAATTTTTTTTCAAAATTTATTTTCAAAATTTTTTTTCGAAATTTTTTTTCGAAATTTTTTTTCAAAATTTTTTTTCAAAATTTTTTTTCAAAATTTTTTTTCAAAATTTTTTTTCAAAATTTTTTTTCAAAATTTTTTTTCAAAATTGTTTTTCAAAATTTTTTTTCAAAATTTTTTTTCAAAATTTTTTTTCAAATTTTTTTTTCAAAATTTTTTTTCAAAATTTTTTTTCAAAATTTTTTTTCAAAATTTTTTTTCAAAATTTTTTTTCAAAATTTTTTTTGAAAATTTTTTTTCAAAATTTTTTTTTAAAATTTTTTTTCGAAATTTTTTTTTCGAAATTTTTTTTCGAAATTTTTTTTCAAATTTTTTTTTCAAAATTTTTTTTCGAAATTTTTTTTCAAAATTTTTTTTCAAAATTTTTTTTCAAAACTTTTTTCAAAATTTTTTTTCAAAATTTTTTTTCAAAATTTTTTTTCAAAATTTTTTTTCAAAATTTTTTTTCAAATTTTTTTTTCAAAATTTTTTTTCAAATTTTTTTTTCAAAATTTTTTTTCGAAATTTTTTTTTCGAAATTTTTTTTCGAAATTTTTTGTCAAATTTTTTTTTCAAAATTTTTTTTCGAAATTTTTTTTCAAAATTTTTTTTCAAAATTTTTTTTCAAAATTTTTTTTCAAAATTTTTTTTCAAAATTTTTTTTTTAATTTTTTTTCAAAACTTTTTTTCAAAATTTTTTTTTCATAATTTTTTTCAAAATTTTTTTTCAAAATTTTTTTTCAAAATTTTTTTTTAAAATTTTTTTTCAAAATTTTTTTTCAAAATATTTTTTTTAAATTTTTTTTCAAAATTTTTTTTCAAAATTTTTTTTCAAAATTTTTTTTCAAAATTTTTTTTCAATATTTTTTTTCAAAATTTTTTTTCAAAATTTTTTTTCAAAATTTTTTTTCAAAATTTTTTTTCAAAATTTTTTTTCAAAATTTTTTTTCAAAATTTTTTTTCAAAATTTTTTTTCAAATTTTTTTTCAAAATTTTTTTTCAAAATGTTTTTTCAAAATTTTTTTTCAAATTTTTTTTTCAAATTTTTTTTTCAAAATTTTTTTTCAAAATCTTTTTTCAAAATTTTTTTTCAAAATTTTTTTTCAAAATTTTTTTTCAAAATTTTTTTTCAAATTTTTTTTCAAAATTTTTTTTCAAAATTTTTTTTTCAAAATTTTTTTTCAAAATTTTTTTTCAAAATTTTTTTTCAAAATTTTTTTTCGAAATTTTTTTTCGAAATTTTTTTTCAAAATTTTTTTTCAAAATTTTTTTTCAAAATTTTTTTTCAAAATTTTTTTTCAAAATTTATTTTCAAAATTTTTTTTCGAAATTTTTTTTCGAAATTTTTTTTCGAAATTTTTTTTCAAAATTTTTTTTCAAAATTTTTTTTCAAAATTTTTTTTCAAAATTTTTTTTCAAAATTTTTTTTCAAAATTGTTTTTCAAAATTTTTTTTCAAAATTTTTTTTCAAAATTTTTTTTCAAATTTTTTTTTCAAAATTTTTTTTCAAAATTTTTTTTCAAAATTTTTTTTCAAAATTTTTTTTCAAAATTTTTTTTCAAAATTTTTTTTGAAAATTTTTTTTCAAAATTTTTTTTTAAAATTTTTTTTCGAAATTTTTTTTTCGAAATTTTTTTTCGAAATTTTTTTTCAAATTTTTTTTTCAAAATTTTTTTTCGAAATTTTTTTTCAAAATTTTTTTTCAAAATTTTTTTTCAAAACTTTTTTCAAAATTTTTTTTCAAAATTTTTTTTCAAAATTTTTTTTCAAAATTTTTTTTCAAAATTTTTTTTCAAAATTTTTTTTCAAAATTTTTTTTCAAAATTTTTTTTCAAAATTTTTTTTCAAATTTTTTTTCAAAATTTTTTTTCAAAATTTTTTTTCAAAATTTTTTTTCAAAATTTTTTTTCAAAATTTTTTTTCAAAATTTTTTTTCAAAATTTTTTTTCAAAATTTTTTTTCAAAATTTTTTTTCAAATTTTTTTTTCAAAATTTTTTTTCAAAATTTTTTTTTAAAATTTTTTTTTCAAAATTTTTTTTCAAAATTTTTTTTCAAAATTTTTTTTCAAAATTTTTTTTCAAAATTTTTTTTCAAATTTTTTTTCAGAACTTTTTTTCAAAATATTTTTTCAAAATTTTTTTTCAAAATTTTTTTTCGAACTTTTTTTTCGAACTTTTTTTTCGAAATTTTTTTTCGAACTTTTTTTTCGAAATTTTTTTTCGAACTTTTTTTTCGAACTTTTTTTTCGAACTTTTTTTTCAAATTTTTTTTTCAAAATTTTTTTTCAAAATTTTTTTTCAAATTTTTTTTTCAAAATTTTTTTTCAAAATTTTTTTTCAAAATTGTTTTTCAAAATTTTTTTTTCAAAATTTTTTTCCAAAATTTTTTTTCAAAATTTTTTTTCAAAATTTTTTTTCAAAATTTTTTTTCAAAATTTTTTTTCAAAATTTTTTTTCAAAATTTTTTTTCAAAATTGTTTTTCAAAATTTTTTTTCAAAATTTTTTTTCAAATTTTTTTTTCAAATTTTTTTTTCAAAATTTTTTTTCAAAATTTTTTTTCAAAATTTTTTTTCAAAATTTTTTTTCAAAATTTTTTTTCAAAATTTTTTTTCAAAATTTTTTTTCAAAATTTTTTTTCAAAATTTTTTTTCGAAATTTTTTTTTCGAAATTTTTTTTCGAAATTTTTTTTCGAATTTTTTTTTCAAAATTTTTTTTCGAAATTTTTTTTTTAAATTTTTTTTCAAAATTTTTTTTCAAAACTTTTTTTCAAAATTTTTTTTCAAAATTTTTTTTCAAAATTTTTTTTCAAAATTTTTTTTCAAAATTTTTTTTCAAAATTTTTTTTCAAAATTTTTTTTCAAAATTTTTTTTCAAATTTTTTTTCAAAATTTTTTTTCAAAATTTTTTTTCAAAATTTTTTTTCAAAATTTTTTTTCAAAATTTTTTTTCAAAATTTTTTTTCAAAATTTTTTTTCAAAATTTTTTTTCAAAATTTTTTTTCAAAATTTTTTTTCAAATTTTTTTTTCAAAATTTTTTTTCAAAATTTTTTTTTCAAAATTTTCTTTCAAAATTTTTTTTCAAAATTTTTTTTCAAATTTTTTTTTCAAATTTTTTTTCAGAACTTTTTTTCAAAATATTTTTTCAAAATTTTTTTCCAAAATTTTTTTTCAAAATTTTTTTTCAAAATTTTTTTTCAAAATTTTTTTTCAAAATTTTTTTTCAAAATTTTTTTTCAAAATTTTTTTTCAAAATTTTTTTTCAAAATTTTTTTTCAAAATTTTTTTTCAAATTTTTTTTTCAATTTCTAGATTTGTGTGAGAAAAATGGGTAGGGGGGCTATATTCGGGGGGGGGGGGCTATATTCGGTCAAATACGGTACATGTGAAAATCAATTTTCATTTCGCTAAACATTTTTCTTAAAGTCAACATAATTTATTTCATTTTTAAGTTTGTTCTGATATAAATATGCTACTGTATGCAAACAGCAAGCACCTTTTACTAATAAAATATAAAAATGAATACAAAATTCATACGATTCATATTTTTGGTAAATTAATTAGAAAGTCTCTGCACAATTTTTTAATGCACTCTAACAATTTGTATAAATATATAGCAGAGTAAAACAATATATTTCATAGCATGCCAATTTTAGCAATTTAAGCCAACATCCACATTTCCTTTAGATGTTTTGGATATAACAGACATTCGGCTATAACGGACAGACCTTTCCCCCAATATATCGAGGGTCCACTGGACATGAACAAATAAGATCATTCTTGAGTCAAATCACTTACTAGATCTCATGCAGTCAGGATTAAATAAATCTCATATCACCACAACAGCATTACTGAACATTACAGATTGCACTCCCTGAATAATAGGGAATTGACCATTCTATTTTTTATTGACTTGAGCAAAACATTCAAGTCCTTAGATAAAGACACTGTTAGACAAGCTACACTGTTTAAGATCCTCAGCAATGGTAATAAATTGGATCTGATCCTACCTAACTGATAGACACCACAAGGTAATAGAAAAGAAACTGCCCTCCTCTTCGATTAAATTAACCAGAGGTGTCCCGCAAGGCTTAATTAGGGCCCCTTACTATTCTCCCTCTACGTAAATGATTGCTCGCACATTCTTAAATATTGCAAATATCACTTACATGCTGATGACTTTCAGGTTTACCTAAACATCATCCCTTTCAACTTACAAGGGGAAGACCAGATTTACGGGTCACCGATCTAGCTGAAATTTGGTAGGTATATAGCCCGCAACACCACGATAATGAATAACCCCCCTTTTGCAGTTATATGAGCAACAGTTTAGCAATAAAATGCGCTTGTAGTTTGGATTTTCAGAGATGTCTGTCTGTCTCCGCTACACATGTAAGGTACGGCGTGGCGGAGGGGTAACGTGGTAGGCTACAGAGGTGAAGGTACAGAGTTCGCACCCAGTTGCTTTTTTTCACTCGTTATTGACATTAATTTTTGTTTCATTTATGCGACGATGCTACATTATTATGAAAACCATACTTTTTACATTGTTTCTGGAATTTTTAATTTTTGTTTTTTCCGTTTTTTTCTTGGGCTTTTCTACATTTTTATCTCTTCTTTTGGTATTTCATTCATCTTGATCCTATTCCATCTCATTCTCATAACAACAGTACGTGGGGTGATACAAATCAAAAAAACAACTGAAGCACCAATATTTTCTAGTGTAGCAGCTCGCTGCCTTTGCGGGCAACTCCAATCTTCCTAAAGACCAGTCGCCCGCGGGTGACGTAATAGGCACCCCTGGTCTGGGGTATATGTGTGAGTCGTATGTTGTTGTGCACATTTGTATTTTCCTCGGTTGCTTGTTTGCCCTTTTGATAGCATCTTCATACAATTGATGACAATGTAAAGGTCGAAGGTTAGGGAGGTAGGACTCGAATGACATTGTAGACAAAATTTTTTTTCAAATTTTTTTTCAAAATTTTTTTTCAAAATTTTTTTTCAAAATTTTTTTTCAAAATTTTTTTTCAAAATTTATTTTCAAAATTTTTTTTCGAAATTTTTTTTCAAAATTTTTTTTCGAAATTTTTTTTCAAAATTTTTTTTCAAAATTTTTTTTCAAAATTTTTTTTCAAAATTTTTTTTCAAAATTTTTTTTCAAAATTTTTTTTCGAAATTTTTTTTCAAAATTGTTTTTCAAAATTTTTTTTCAAAATTTTTTTTCGAAATTTTTCTTCAAAATTTTTTTTCAAAATTTTTTTTCAAAATTTTTTTTCAAAATTTTTTTTCAAAATTTTTTTTTAAAATTTTTTTTCAAAATTGTTTTTCAAAATTGTTTTTCAAAATTTTTTTTCAAATTTTTTTTTCAAAATTTTTTTTCAAAATTTTTTTTCAAAATTTTTTTTCAAAATTTTTTTTCAAAATTTTTTTTCAAAATTTTTTTTCAAAATTTTTTTTCAAAATTTTTTTTCAAAATTTTTTTTCAAAATTTTTTTTCAAAATTTTTTTTCAAAATTTTTTTTCAAAATTTTTTTTGAAAATTTTTTTTCAAAATTTTTTTTCGAAATTTTTTTTTCGAAATTTTTTTTCGAAATTTTTTTTCAAATTTTTTTTTCAAAATTTTTTTTCGAAATTTTTTTTTAAAATTTTTTTTCAAAATTTTTTTTCAAAACTTTTTTTCAAAATTTTTTTTCAAAATTTTTTTTCAAAATTTTTTTTCAAAATTTTTTTCAAAATGTTTTTTCAAAATTTTTTTTCAAAATTTTTTTTCAAAATTTTTTTTCAAAATTTTTTTTCAAATTTTTTTTCAAAATTTTTTTTCAAAATTTTTTTTCAAAATTTTTTTTCAAAATTTTTTTTCAAAATTTTTTTTCAAAATTTTTTTTCAAAATTTTTTTTCAAAATTTTTTTTCAAAATTTTTTTTCAAAATTTTTTTTCAAAATTTTTTTTCAAAATTTTTTTTCAAATTTTTTTTCAAAATTTTTTTTCAAAATTTTTTTTCAAAATTTTTTTTTCAAAATTTTTTTTCAAAATTTTTTTTCAAAATTTTTTTTCAAAATTTTTTTTCAAAATTTTTTTTCAAATTTTTTTTCAGAACTTTTTTTCAAAATTTTTTTTCAAAATTTTTTTTCAAATTTTTTTTCGAACTTTTTTTCGAAATTTTTTTTCGAACTTTTTTTTCGAAATTTTTTTTCGAACTTTTTTTTCGAACTTTTTTTTCGAACTTTTTTTTCATAATTTTTTTTCAAAATTTTTTTTCAAATTTTTTTTTCAAAATTTTTTTTCAAAATTTTTTTTCAAAATTTTTTTTCAAAATTTTTTTTCAAAATTTTTTTTCAAAATTTTTTTTCAAAATTTTTTTTCAAAATTTTTTTTCAAATTTTTTTTTCAATTTCTAGATTTGTGTGAGAAAAATGGGTAGGGGGGCTATATTCGGGGGGGGGGGGGCTATATTCGGTCAAATACGGTACATGTGAAAATCAATTTCCATTTCGCTAAACATTTTTCTTAAAGTCAACATAATTTATTTCATTTTTAAGTTTGTTCTGATATAAATATGCTACTGTATGCAAACAGCAAGCACCTTTTACTAATAAAATATAAAAATGAATACAAAATTCATACGATTCATATTTTTGGTAAATTAATTAGAAAGACTCTGCACAATTTTTTAATGCACTCTAACAATTTGTATAAATATATAGCAGAGTAAAACAATATATTTCATAGCATGCCAATTTTAGCAATTTAAGCCAACATCCACATTTCCTTTAGATGTTTTGGATATAACAGACATTCGGCTATAACGGACAGACCTTTCCCCCAATATATCGAGGGTCCACTGGACATGAACAAATAAGATCATTCTTGAGTCAAATCACTTACTAGATCTCATGCAGTCAGGATTAAATAAATCTCATATCACCACCACAGCATTACTGAACATTACAGATTGCACTCCCTGAATAATAGGGAATTGACCATTCTATTTTTTATTGACTTGAGCAAAACATTCAAGTCCTTAGATAAAGACACTGTTAGACAAGCTACACTGTTTAAGATCCTCAGCAATGGTAATAAATTGGATCTGATCCTACCTAACTGATAGACACCACAAGGTAATAGAAAAGAAACTGCCCTCCTCTTCGATTAAATTAACCAGAGGTGTCCCGCAAGGCTTAATTAGGGCCCCTTACTATTCTCCCTCTACGTAAATGATTGCTCGCACATTCTTAAATATTGCAAATATCACTTACATGCTGATGACTTTCAGGTTTACCTAAACATCATCCCTTTCAACTTACAAGGGGAAGACCAGATTTACGGGTCACCGATCTAGCTGAAATTTGGTAGGTATATAGCCCGCAACACCACGATAATGAATAACCCCCCTTTTGCAGTTATATGAGCAACAGTTTAGCAATAAAATGCGCTTGTAGTTTGGATTTTCAGAGATGTCTGTCTGTCTCCGCTACACATGTAAGGTACGGCGTGGCGGAGGGGTAACGTGGTAGGCTACAGAGGTGAAGGTACAGAGTTCGCACCCAGTTGCTTTTTTTCACTCGTTATTGACATTAATTTTTGTTTCATTTATGCGACGATGCTACATTATTATGAAAACCATACTTTTTACATTGTTTCTGGAATTTTTAATTTTTGTTTTTTCCGTTTTTTTCTTGGGCTTTTCTACATTTTTATCTCTTCTTTTGGTATTTCATTCATCTTGATCCTATTCCATCTCATTCTCATAACAACAGTACGTGGGGTGATACAAATCAAAAAAACAACTGAAGCACCAATATTTTCTAGTGTAGCAGCTCGCTGCCTTTGCGGGCAACTCCAATCTTCCTAAAGACCAGTCGCCCGCGGGTGACGTAATAGGCACCCCTGGTCTGGGGTATATGTGTGAGTCGTATGTTGTTGTGCACATTTGTATTTTCCTCGGTTGCTTGTTTGCCCTTTTGATAGCATCTTCATACAATTGATGACAATGTAAAGGTCGAAGGTTAGGGAGGTAGGACTCGAATGACATTGTAGACAAATGGTTTCACAAATTGTGTAGAAGGGCAAGGGTAGGCAAAGCCATTCCGCTTGTTACTTTTGAAACGAGCTGTTCTCTTCGCTTTTAATAACTTACGATTTGGATGTAAGAAAGGAGATTCTTTGGTCGAAAACCCACCTGCGGGATTGACTCCTTTCATTCATTTCACTGTAGTGGTAAGTTATCTTTCATAATTTACATGGCTTTGCCGATAAAATACTGTGTAATTTTGCTTTTTCCGTCACAAAGTTTGTCAATTAACAGAGCTAGTATTTCATATCTTGAAATTTGGAAATTTTCAGGAAGAAAGTTTCACTGGAATTATGGAAAAAATCACCAGAGATGTAGAAGCTTTGCAAGCCATTCGCACAAATGATCCCGATAAGCGTGAATTATTCGCCGATGGTTTGCACTTTTCTGCCAAACTTTTATGTGAAACAGGCATCATTTCGGATCGTGTCAATCCAGTGATGTCTGAACGGGCAATTGCAGTGGGACGTGAAATGTACATGTGCATTATTAATGTGGTGGAGGAAATGTCCATCGAGGAAGATGATGAACTTTTCGTTGGGAACGATTTGGAGCCCATTCCTAATACTATGGATGCATCAGAAGATGACGAAGACGAACCAATTCATTCATCCAGTTCTTCTGATGATTGCTTTGAGCCATTGTCCAAAAAAATGTCGCGAATTCTGCTGGACATTAAAATGAAAGCTGTCACGGCAGCGAAAATGCATCCCAATTGGACTATCAAATCCCTTTGTGCAAGTGACCCAAAGAATCAAAAGAATGGACAGCATCAAAATATGGGAGAAGGATATCATGGGAGAAGGATATCATAGCAGGAGGTATGCACTGGGATAAGTACGAAACCATTGAGAAGTGGACATATGATCACTTTTTAGAGTGCCGATCTAATAGTGAACATGTGACAACGAGGACGCTGAAGCAGTGGGCAATAGGGGCAGCATTTCAATTCATGTCTGATGCTTTCAAATTTGAAGCATCTTCATCTTGGGTGATGAGATTCAAAAGAAAACATAAAATTCGACAGCGACATGTCACAAGATATGTTTCCCGAAGAGAAAGGGCAACTGTATAAGAAATAATGCATTCTGCCATTCTTTTTCAAGAACAGCTGGAAAAGTTGATACCACAATTTGAAGCTGCAATGGTTTTACTGGTCTGCATCATTTTTGAGGTTAAGGTTTTTTTAGGTGTTCTTTTATAATTTCTGCATGCTGAATTCAAAAATGTAACTCATTTTGCTCAATCAGGTCAGGTTTTTATGTTATTGCAATTTAAAGAAAATAGATAAATTGTTACGAAATTAGCAAGTTTATTTTTAGCTACGGCACTAACTGGCAACTCAGTAAGATAGAGAAATGTGGCAACTCAGTAAGAGAGAGAGATGTAAGGTGTGCTCACATCTCGCTGCTCAAGACAGTCTGGCTTGAGCTGTCTGAGTGATATTACGATAGTCATTATTGTTTTTCAGCATGAATAGAAAGTGCAAGAATCACCCAAACAGGTTTTGCTACATCTGTGGTAAAGTCACTATGTCAGACCAGCAGTCAAACATCACGTTTTGTGAGGAAAAGGAATCACGCCTACTTTGGAGTTAAAATTGGTGACCAGGACAAAGCCTTTGCCCCTCACATATGCTGCAAAACGTGCGTTGAAAGTCTGCAGTACTGGATCAACAAGAAGCAAGAGTGTCTACCTTTTGGTATGACAATGGTGTGGAGAGAAGGAAGAGATCATACTACTGACTGTTATTTCTGTATGACAAACCTACAAGGTAAGTTAGTATGAATTTAGTATGATTTTAATTTTATATGTTTCATTTTATAAGTTGTCTGAAGATTTGGGGGGCTGAGTTACTTAATTTATGTCTTATCTCTTCCTTTTTAGGCATAAATCGAAATAACAAGCAACATGTAAAGTATCCAGATGTGCCATCTGCCATAAAGCCAGTGCCTCATGGACCATAAATTCCAATTCCAACACCACCCCACAACTGCAGAGATTCGTCGTCCGACTCAGATGAAGAAATGGATGACAGTGACATAGGTGACACATATCAAACTACTGCCAAGACAAGTCAAACCAAACTCTTGAGCCAAGCTGAGTTGAACGATTTGACAAGAGATTTATGCTTGTCCAAAGAATCTGCTCAGTTGCTAGGGTCACATCTTCGCGAAAATCGTTTGTTAGCTCCAGAAAAAACATTCTACTGGCATCGCAGCTGCAAAGAAGTTTCCAGAATATTTCAAAAATGATGAAGAAGCTTTGCTGGTTTACTGTAACAATGTACCAGGGCCGCTGGGATGTGAACATGCTCGCAGACTATTGCTGGTGCCTCAAGAGAGATGTCCCAGATGTGGAACACACACGAAAGTCTTTGAGAAAGCCCTTTCTTCCACAATAACTGTACTTGTGTACCATTTTATATATCCTTTGTACATTTTCCGCCAATGTAAGTCTGTTTTGAAAAAATAAACATGCTCATTTCATAACTATTATCATTTATTTTCTAAATATCTACTTTTTTTCAAATTGAGATAACAAAAACCTGACCTGAATGAGCAAAATGAGTTACATTTTTTAATTCAGTATGCAGAAATTATAAAATTCTGATTTTTTTAGGAAGATTGGAGTTGCCCGCAAAGGCAGTGAGCTGCTACACTAGAAAATATTGGTGCTTCCGTTGTTTTTTTGATTTGTATCACCCCACATACTGTTATGAGAATGAGATGGAATAGGATCAAGATGAATGAAATACCAAAAGAAGAGATAAAAATGTAGAAAAGCCCAAGAAAAAAATGGAAAAAACAAAAAAATAAAAAAAAAATTAAAAATTCCAGAAACAATGTAAAAAGTATGGTTTTCATAATAATGTAGCATCGTCGCATAAATGAAACAAAAATTAATGTCAATAACAAGCGAAAAAAAGCAACTGGGCACGAACTCTGTACCTTCACCTCCGTAGCCTACCACGTTACCCCTCCGCCACGTCATACCTTACATGTGTAGCGGAGACAGATGGACATCTCTGAAAATCCAAACTACAAATGCATTTTATTGCTAAACTATTGCTCATATAACGACAAAAGGGGGATTACTGATTATCGTGGTGTTGCGGGCTATATACCTACCAAATTTCAGCTAGATTGGTGACCAGTAAACCTGGTCTTTCCCTTGTTAGAGAAATCTTTAGAGAAAGTTAACCCTTAAGTAGTCGCGTGGCCTTTCGTAACTTAAGTGGGCTCGTGGGGTCTTTAAAGACCCTAAAAGAAAATGTTTATATCTATGCCGAGTTGTTGATTTTCATAACAGTTATTTCAGATGAGAAGTCTAATACCTTATATAACAACGTGCATCCATCAGATTTTCCATATTGTTAATAACATTTAATTATTTCTAATATTTACGTTAGCTGCTATTTTCGGGTGTCGCTTTCGCACATTAATACATAATCTTCCGTGTAAATTCATAGCATGTTGATAAATTAATTTAATCTCCACTAAGGTCTTCTATAAACTTTATTTAAATATTATGTAATTGTTATATTCGTTTAGTACGTTATTTAATGGGTGAATTCTTTCCTGTAATATGCACCTCTTAATCCTCCCAAAGAATCGTTACCTTGCATATGATTACACTAAACTCGAGTGCATTATTAGTTTTTTGCAATGAAATTCGAATAATCTTTGCAAATAAATGTACAATAACTTATAAACATTTACTTGGATACATGAATTTCTTTTTCTCTCACTCATGTATGATCTCCACCTTCTCAACTTTTTTAGAATAAATATACGGTTATAGTACTCGATGTGTTACTGAACTAGAGGGTCAAAACAATAAATTAGAAACCACTTTGGATGCATAAACATGATGTATGTTTATTTAACCTCTTGAAATTTAACAACACAATCACTGCATATAGTTTTCATGTGATATAAGCACATCGTTTTGGTACAGAAATTGCAATGCTGATTCGTTTTTTGTCCACATTTCTCAGACAAATTGTGTACCTAGCTTGAACTTTGGGGTCTAAATGAATGCGTTTTTCCAATGGTGGCGATCCCGTTAATTTAGAGGCTTTTTGGTGGAGTGATCTTGGCACATATGTACTTAGATATTGCCCTTTTGTGAAAAGACGAAACTCACAGGTACTCATTTGGAGATGTGTCGGCGTGAGATATAGGAGACACACTAAGTAGCTTGAAACACACAGACAGATGATGGAAACAAACTTTCTCGCATAAAAAAACGGACGGTCGAAAGGATTAGTGCAAGAAATTGACAATAGCGTTGACGAGGAAACCAGTGAAAAGATAGGAGCTCGAGACAAGTGCACACTCACACGGGGATCCTTCCCCCCTTTCGCGGTCATCCGGGAAGGGAACTGTGCAGGTCATATTCCTCGCTTGTGTTCAGACCAAGGGTTTTCCTCGTGCTGATAAAGAATTGCTTGGTTTCCTAAACCAGAATGCAGAAGGGTATTTCCACAGGTCTCACATCAAGGGAAGAGATATAATCTAAAATAGTATGGAATAACAGCAATGCTGCCAGTGTTCCACTACTGTCGTTTTTCTTGGAAGGCCTTATATTCTTTGCTAAAGGCTTTCACATAGCTCTGGAGAAAAGGAAACGCTTCATTTTGTAGAAGAAAATACAGACAGGAAGTTTTCTCTGAGAGATAAAGAGAAAAATATATAAGTTCGAAATAGTCGTGCAAGTAGGCACGTGGGGTCTTAAATGACCCCAAAGATAAAAAATGAATTTTTACAAGAAGACCATAGCACATATTGCCAATATTTTTACACGAACAAAAGGAGATAATTATTCTAGGAAGGTACTGAAAAAATCTACCTCATACAAATAATTGCAAGAAAAATACAGCGTATTTTAAAGGCATGGGGTCTTTAAAGACCCCACGTGCCTACTTAAGGGTTAACAATGATTTATCAATGCTTAGCAGCTGAAGCAAAAATATTTTTCCAAATCTCAAGAAAATTTAATATGTTATTCTGAGATCCTTACATATATCTTCTCTAAAGAAGTAACATTTCTTTCAATTTTTTATACAAGTATACCTTGGTTAATGAAGTAGATTTGTTCCACGGCAGCACTTCGTTATCAGAAACATCATTACCAGAGGTATAAATCACATAAGAAAGCTAGGGATGCATTCTAGGGGTTCAGAAAAGGGGATTTTAGTACCAAAACTTCGGCATATAATAAAAGAAATGGACAAAACTGCTGGTAAACATGCAATGAGCATTTTAAAATTTCGAAAACTACAATGAGTATTAAAACAAAATGACAGGGTTTTTCTGGGGTTCATTTGCTGCAATTTCGCATCGGTGGCAGTATAGATGACAGGGAAAAAACAGAGGGAAGAAGCCTTTGTACTTGTTTCGAAGATGGACTAGACCAGTGGTCTTCAAGGTGGGCGATAGCGCCCACCAGTGGGCATTTTTGGATTTTTAGTGGGCGTTAAAGAACTCACCAAATGCTATTCTAATTTTTACACTGAAAAATAACATTCTATAAAAAAGCTTAATGATACGCACACATATTCTGTACAACTATTTTATGTACAACTATTACAGTTCGTTTGTCATTAACTATAATATCATATCATACTATGCTAGCGACAATGTATCTATGCTGCGGTAAAATCAAAAGGCCCATGAGGGTGGTCAGAGTTTCTCACAGAAGCAGTGAAGCGTTTAAGTTATTTTATCAAATATATAAAATCATAAATTTTTAAACACTGTTATTACCACTGAGACCGTATTCGGTAATCTCATCTAACGACAATCCCGCTAGTATTAGGGTTACCATACCTTCGTAAGTCGCACTGCTACTGGGGGTGCAAAATTCTTCTTTGCCCCGGGCGCCATAAACCCTCACTACGCCACTGGGTGGGCGGTGAACTTATTTCAAAGGATAACAAATGGTAAAAGTGGGCGGTGACTCAAAAAAGGTTGAAGACCACTGGACTAGACTTATGACTTGAATATCTGTTTCTAAAGAAATAGATTTAGGCTTCGCTTTTTGCTTATTAAACCCACTTTCACTTGAAATAAAGCCTGTTTCACACGGTGCGTTTTTCCTTGCTGGCTAGCATGCGAGATTCCCTGCGTGCTACTCTGCGGGCTACGCTGATGGGCGCTGTGCTTGGTTCGCTGATGGTTACCGTTTCACACGGTGCGTGAACGCAAGGAATCCTTCCATTTGGAGATAGGTCAGTGTCGTGCCGTGCAGAGGACTCTGAGAGCGGGCTGACTTGCGCGCCACACGGGTGAAAATGCAAGTTTTTACGACAGGGCGGTGGACTCTGCGTTGATCACGTGATGTAGCGCTCGGTGGTGGTTGGCCGACACCGCCAGCCAGCAGGAAAACACGCAGGAAAAATAGCACATGACCTAACCTCAAAAACCAGCAAGGTAGCAAGCAAGGCAGCCATCAGCGAGCTGGATTTCCAGCAAAGCTAGCACGCACAGCAGCCATCAGGGCTCCACGCAAGCAATCCATCAAGGAAAAACGCACCGTGTGAAACGGGTTTAAGTTTGAAGGAAATATACTGGGGTAATAACTGACTTTATCCCAATCAAAAAACAGTAAAAATGTAAAATGAACGTATGTCCCTTCAATACGAAAATGAGAGGTTTATTAAGCTAACACACTCGGAATTGGCTACTTCGAGCTAAAGAGTCAAACTAACTCATTCTATGGTACTTTATGTATTTATAAAATAGATCGAGATCGAGAACATAGTAACATTTTAATTTAGTAGCTGCAATGTTGCAAGCATATGATACTATATTAGTGAAGCTTCAAAATGTAAGTAGCGCCAGTATCAATTCCTGCCTCAGCAACCTGAGCCATATTACATGCATATACTACTTTGCAATATTTCCGACTTGATCGAATTTTCACTGTGGAATTTCAATCTTAGTTATAAAGGAGCTTCATTCCCAGAGGCTTCGTTAATCGAGATATACCTGTATAACCATTCCATTCTCCAACCATGTCAATGATCTCAGAATAACAATAAATGAAACTCTTTCTTGGAACTACCTTCTATTAAAATCTGTAAGAAAGTTTACTCTTCCCTTCACTTCTTTAGGCGATTAAATAACACTTTCTCACACCAATGAGAAAACTTATTAACTTACTAAGTTATCTCTTCGTTTTTTACTTTCTCATACGAAGTATAAAGAAAGTATTGTTATGGGGAGAAATTCGACGTCGACATTTTTACAGAAATATACGTTTTTAGGTGTCGCTGAATCCGAAAAAGTGGTTTTCGCAATGCTGTCTGTCTGTTACTGGCTCTGGAGCCTAAACGGTAGAGCAAAAATGAATGAAATCTCGTACTTTGGCATTTTCTCATACTGAGCAGAGTATATGTAGAAATGGTTGAAATTGCTCAATAATTAAGGGTAGTTTATTCTATGCATTTTTAACAACAATTCGATTTTCTCAAAAACAGCACTAACGTTGATCATATTTCGTACAGTTACCTGAGTTTACGTCTTCAATAATACTGCATAGTTCATATTTCTCAAAAAATGAATATAAGGCTAGTTTATTCTAGGAAACTTTAGCAATAATTTGATTTTCTCAAAAACGGCTCGATTTTGATCAAATTTTGTAGTTACTTGAGCATACGTCTGCAATATTACTACCTATTTCATTTTTCTCAATGAATGAGTATAAGGCCAGTTTATTCTTGGTCAACTTTAACAAAAATTGGATTTTCTAAAAACCAGCTGATACAATTTTCATTTTCTAAAGATAACTAAACGACACATTATTATATGAGAAAGTTTGTACAATGTATGTTGTACTGATTTTTTTATGATGTAGTTTGACCAAGTTAATCCATCAAATCTAAGCAACTAGTCCAGGGGTGGGGAACCCTTGGCACGCGTGCCAAATGTGGCACGCCAACGACCTTTTTTCGGCACACAACCCAGGGCTCACCTTAAAAAATAATTAAATAAATAAATATCCAACATCTTCGCTGGAATGGTATATTTTAACTTAATAGAATACAATTGTATTAAGTAGAGCGATACCAAATAAAAATGCAATAAAGAAACAAACACCATCAACTGTTTTAGTAATAATAAGTAATAAGAAAATGAAACAAACATACTATTTCCAAGCTATCTATCTCCGCGATATACTGACGTACAAGTTTTGTCCCGTTCAGGTGTTGCATCATTCGCCAGGCAGCCAGGCGTGACTCCTTTACCATCATGTTGTATATTTTTTCGTGTTTCGTAAAGCATTTATCGGTTTTATAAAGTGTGTATATACGTGGATTTGGATTTAATTCAATCGTAATTAACTAAAATATGGATTGGAAGTATTTATTGTCAATTAATATGTTTAATTTATTAGATATAAATGCAAGTTTGCTTTACATTGCCATAAACATAAGTTATTGTTAAAGCTATGTGAAATGTATTATCAATATTCAGGATTATGAAGTGTTATCTGCAGGTAATTAGATGTCATGCGTACCCTTCTCTTTCATTTGCATGTGTGTAGGGAGGCTTATAATTGTACTAATTTTTGGTTTACTTAAACTTGGTAGGTGTATGCAGAGAGTGATTATGATGAGATTTTCTGAGTCCAAATTATATTTTCTGTCAGTGTCCATACGTTTCTGTCCACATTTTTACACCCCATGATCCGATTTTCATTAAAGTTGGAAGGTTATGAAGAAAGCAATTATTTTTTGTATGTACCTTGTGGTTGTACAACTTTGGTCATTCAGTTGTAATTTACTTTTTTCCTTTTGCCTTACGCTTTATTCCCTTCTTGACTTCCTTTCTTTCTTCCTCCTTTTTTCTATTCATATTTATGCTTTATATATAAATATACCATTATCATATATTTTTATTTGCTTCCTGCCCTTTACAGATTGTACAGAATGTCACAACCACCAGCAAAGAAACATAGACATTCAAATGAAGAGGATATTAGAGAATTTAAAGAATACTGGACTGAAAAATTTGGTATGACTAAGAAAGATAAAAAAGCAGTATGCATTTTATATTCGGAATCAGTTGTTTGTAGGACTTCTTCTATAAAGAGACATTTTGAAACTGTTCATAAGAACTTAAGCAATAAAAGTGAGCAAGAACAGAGAGAAATAATTTCTCGTGAACTGAGCAAGACAAAAAGACAGTGCGATACATTGATGAAATTTATTTCAGGTAGGCCTAGTTCCAACTTAGTTGCTGCTAGTTTTGAGATTTCAAAAGTTATTGCCCAACATGGAAAACCACTCAGTGATGGGGAGTATATTAAAGAAGCATGGCTAGAATGTGCTCCTTTCCTTTTTGACAATCATTCAGAAAAGGAAAAAATTATTCAGCGCATTAAAGATTTGTCTGTGAGTAGCAAAACAGTTAAGGACAGGATACTTAAATTGGAAAGGAATACAGCAGAACAATTAACAAGAGATTTGGCTTCATGTAAGTTCTTTTCTATTTGTGTTGATGAGTGCACAGACAGTACGTCATCAGCTAGGCTAGCAATCTTTGCTCGATTTTGTAGGGTTGACGAAGTATGCGAAGAGATGATTAACCTTGTAACACTACCTGAGCGTACCACTGGGGTTGAAATATGTAAAGCAGTTATGAACGAATTATCTCTTCGACAAATTGATATTTCAAAAGTAGTATCCATCACAACAGATGGTGCACCCAGCATGACTGGTAAGGAAGCAGGATTTGTAAATCTGTTTGCAAAACATGTTGGTCATCCATTGATAGGTTTTCATTGCATCATACATGAGGAGACTTTATGTGCAAAAGCTGGTCTAAAGGAACTTCAAGAAGTAATGCAAACAGTAACCAAGGTCGTTAATTACATTTCTGCACTTGCTTTGAATAAAAGACAATTTCAGAATTTATTGAATGAGGTGGATTCGGTGTACAAAGGACTAATAACGTACAACAATGTTCGTTGGCTTAGTCGAGGACTTGTTCTGAAATGATTTGTTGAATGCCTAGATGAAATAAATCTTTTTTTGACTAACCAACAATTGTCTTATAAAGAATTGTATGACATTGTGTGGGTTTGTAAACTCATGTTTTTTTCAGATTTTTGCGAACATTTAAATGACTTGAGCGTTAAACTACAGGGCTCTGGTAAGACTTTTGATGTTATGTTTGATGACATAAAGGCATTTAAAATGAAACTAGGAGTTTTTAAGAGGGATGTAGATAGTGAGACATTTAGATATTTTCCAAACCTTAAGAAATATATCAATGATCTCCAAAAGGATGACAAAACAGACTGCCAATGTCTTCAAAAGCTATTTTTAAACGTCATTGAGTCAACTGTTGAGCAGTTCTCTCTAAGATTTGTTAAGTTCAGAGATTTAGAAGAAACTGCAAAATTCATTAAGTTTCCAGACACTATAAAACTGGATGAACTAAACTTGCAGATGTTTTCGTGGATAGATATGGAAGATTTTGAAATGCAGTTGATTGATTTTCAAAGTAGCTCAATTTGGAGGCAGAAATTTGTTGACCTCAGAGCTGACTTGGAAGATATTGAAAAGGAGCGATTAGAGACGGGAGTAACAGAGAGGTGCGGAAAACGAGGTATTAAGGATTTGGAATACTATTCCAGAAACCTTTGTATGTTTAAAAAACCTTGCAACAGCATTACTATCCATTTTTGCATCTACATATTCTTGTGAATCATTGTTCTCAGTGATGAACTTTGTTAAGTCTCGTAATAGGAGTAGCCTTACAGATGAAACTAGTAGCGCATGCATATCTCTAAAGGTTACAAAATATAAACCTGATATAAATTATCTGTCATCAGTGATGAAGCAGCAAAAGTCTCATTGATTTAAATAAATAAAATGTTCACAATTTTTCTTTCTCTAGTTTTGATTTGATGTTTTCTGCTAAAAAATTGTAAAGATTAACTTCTGTTTAATATATTATGTAGGTAAAATAACATTTTATTTTCTCTGTAATTTTTGTTTTGCTCATAAGGGATTAAGAATTAATAAAAGAATATCTTTAATTTTATTTTCTTTTATTGTGTTTTAGTCAAGTAAAACGATTATGAGATTGGGCATTGTAATGTATTGGGAAAACTTGAAAAAACTTATGTCTGATTGATCTTTATAAAAAAACAAAAACAAAAAATTCAGAATTACTGTTTACTCTTTTGCTAATGTTAAAAATTGCGTCCTTAAATTGTGTGGCTGTATATGGCAGCTAGAATTACACTTAAAGGTTAATAAAAATATCCACGCTATCAACAGGGTAGAAGGACTTTTAAGTAAAAATTCCGTCACTAACTTTTACATTCATTCAATCTTACATGACTTAAAATAATCACTCTTACAATATTCTTTGATTTTACTGCTCTAGTGTGATTTCTGAGTATTTGAAAAGGTTCTCATAATACTTAAAAGACACGAAATAATAATATGTTCCACAAAATTTCGGTTGGCACGTGAGAAAATTATGCATTAAAGATTTGGCGATTTTGGCACGCACACTTAAAAAGGTTGCCCACCCATGAACTAGTCGATTCACTTCAGCTTCAGCAATTTCATTTACCTAGATTTAACTCAAGAGCTCCCTATTAAGCTCTATTAAGTGCAGAATGCTTGCTAAGATACATATACAATCTAAAAAAACTCTGATCACTTCTCAAAACCTCTATTAAACTCTCTTGGCTAAACCTATAAGGCACCTGCAGCTACTCTCGTTATCATTCCAAATTCATAAAAACAACACACAACTTTAGATTTCTTTGCACTTCAGCAGCATCAATACTGTTCCTAGTTTACACACAAGAGGAACCCACAAACTTCTAATTCCACACCACAGAAGGAAATCTACAAAAAATCATTCATGGTAACAGCTTGCAGATTATGGAATGAACTTTCAGCTTTTATTTTAAATTCACCACCTATAAACTCCTTTAATTGAGCCTATCACAAACATCTTCACTCACAGTGCATAAAGTTAATTAACCTAATTCTCTATATTCATTCCAGGTACTGGCCGAGAATACGCCCACATAAAAAGCCCAGAACCCACACTTTCAAATTACACACTTATTCTACCAGAATTTCACCGCTAAGTTGAGCAATTTTGTAGCATAATATCAGTGTATTATCTAACCCTAATTTCTTTGTAATTTATGTTTTTTATTTGTCTCATCAAATGTCATACTAAATGCTTCTAAATGCTTATTAGTGTATATGTAGATATATGTATATATGTTTATCTATTTACATCGATATGATGGGTGAAAAGTAATATATCAAATATGGAAATTTCAACAGATACTTTTGTTATGTTCAACAATGTGTTTCCAGTTGTCTTTCTTTTCTGAATTTAATGCTTGAAGTGAGGTGCACAATCTGTGAAATCTTTATCGATTTGTGTATGACGGACGATCCTAAGTTAAACTTAAAATACTTGCATTAAAAATGAGTAAATGATTATCAAACTGACATATGACAGGCTTTCTTTAGTTAAACTTAAAATAGTTGTGTATATTCTTCATGAAAGAGAATGAATGTGTATTCACTATAATAATTGAAGAATGTTATTTACTTTGGTTGATATGAAAATCATTTCCCTCTCCTTCCTTCCATCTATCTCGTATTAAAAGCATTCAAAGCATGCTTACACACCCATAATAAGGACTGAAATGACAATAGGAATTCAAGGTCTAACAATGTAATTAGTAGGCAAGACAACATCCCATTAAAATGGTAAGATTTTCCCAAAATATGTGAATTACAAACATTTAAAATGAGGGATTTCGAACTGTAGGTGGAAAAAGATGAACAGAATAATAAACTATAATTTATATCTTCAAAATGGTTCATATTCAAAGATCATAAGTTAATTCTTTTTAATTTTAATCTAAACAAGAATGAAAGCCTGCATGTACAAAAAGTCGATTTAAGTGTTATTTTAATGGGAAATGGAAATGCTTTCCATTGAAGTCAAACTCTGGACTTTTTCATAGATTTTTTTCGTCTTAGCCTTAAAATATGTGAATCAAGCATTCCTGCCAAATTTACAGTTTCTATCTCTATTCTTTCTTGAGTTATCGATAGAGGGGTGGTTAGTATGTCTAGCTCCCAATGTTAAGGTCGTGGGCTCAAATCCTGCTAAGGGCATGTAAAAATAAATATTATTATTTGCATTTTTTTCTAGCGAGCGGGTTTAGCAATACATAGGACAAACCAACCAAAGACTGCTGAAACTGATTGACTTTATATAATGATCACATGCCTAAAGATGCATTTTCATGCCAAAAAATGAAGGTTAACTTATACACCTCAATATATGGTACGTAACTGTTAAGTAAATATATTAATATGCTTATGGCTCAATAACTTTGATGCTTGAATTCTTTTACAAATTTCACCTTGAAAGCTTACCTCTACACATTCAGGTTCATCCATATCTATAGTTTCCATGCTATCATCATCAATGACTCTTTCCATAGGAACCTGAGAACCTTTCCAGAATAGTCGTTGCATTTTAAGTGCAAGTTTGTATCCCAATACCTCCTGGGCAGCAGAAAAGACAGAAGAAACAGAAGGTTTCCGCCAGATAGTGGAACCATCATGTGACAGAGTGATTGAAAGGCCAGGTTTTGCTAACGCAAAGCACCGCAGAAGTCTCAGTGTGGTCTTGAGAGAAGATGAAGATGATGTTGAAAGCATTTTACGACGAACAGGTACAGACCCAAACAAACTCTCCACCACTACACTTGTGCCTGTCAGGTGAAACAGAAACCTAATTCAATAATTTTAATGAATGCATAATAAATCTTACACATTTTACAAATAGAATTCATTTAAGCTAGATTTTTAAAATTGAGAAGTACTTCACCAAAGAGCAAAGAGATGGATTTCATTTCTAAGCTAAGAACCAAAGGTATTAACATGAACTTCTTTGCTAGCAACTTAAGCTTTCTAACATGCCTCTGACGACAACTTACAACAACATGCCCCCTGATCATCACTGATGCAGTCACTACAAATACCTTGTGTGTTTTATGTGTGTGTGTAGCAGAACCCTGCATCAGGTTAGGATTTTAAAATTTCAGGTCACCCGAAATATATAGGAAAAAAATTCTTCTATAACAAAATAAAACTCATTAAATGTATTAAAGAAATTAACAAAGGAAAGGATATAGTGACTAAGATATTATTAAAAGGGAGGAAAAATGGAAAAAATAAAAGTAAAAAGGGAAATGATGAATTGGATATTTAAGGAAAAGAAAGGCATCCATTTTAATTTTCTTATTTTATTTGTTTTTTGCAATTCAGGGAACTGACTTTTTTCATTTGCTTTATGATCTGTCAAAAATGTCGGGTCCAGGTGGACAGTCAGGTTCAGGTACAGAGAAAACATATGTTCGGGTTCAGGTGGGATCAGGTTCAAAAAAATTTTGAGTTGCAGTGCACTGGTGTGTAGTAAAAAATACAAAATTTACCAACACAATGATGAGAAGGCTTTGAGGATATGATTCTTCTTTCTTTATCCAAAGTATAGGTGATAGCGAAGTCATCATCCACTGTGCGTGTGGTGAAACTTACATCAGCAACAGCACACAAGGCATTAAAAGCTTGACCACGGAAACCATAGCTAGCCAAATGATCTGAAACCAAACGGTCCATGAGATAAAATTTAAGTTCTGTACGAAATATTGTTCAAGGGCAAAATATGCTGTTGAGCAAAATGGAAAAGCGTAATTAAAAAGAATACTATTTACCTATATTTAAAAATTTAGAATTATTCAGGCAATTAACTATATGTAAAGTTACATAACTTCATATATAACAGATTTGAAATTATTTTCATTAACTATACTTGTAACTACATTACCATAGTTAGTATGTAAATAGAAAATTAACTCTAAAAGATTGACCAATGATGCTGAATATTAGCAGCTACAGCAGAAGTGCTCATCTTAGTACTTATAAATAGCATAAATGATGCGCAAAGGATTAATTTATAACTCATAATCAATCTCTATAAATCCTTATGACATAATTATTCACTGTCCACACCAAACCACAGAGGTTTGGTTAATTTTTTACTTTCTGTATGCTCACAGATGTGTTGTGAAGATGGAAAAAATTTGAAAACCATTGTTTTAGGTTATTACTGCCCTAGGCTATTTGCTCAAAAATTTCGAAATGTTTCTCTGCTGTTTGCATGTTGGCTTGGATTTCCCCTCTCCTTTAGAGGTATCATCCCCTTGTTCTGTTATTTATTTCTACAAGGAAGAGGAGATTGTTTGTATCCATCTAGTTAACCTTCTTCTGACTCAATTTCCTTTTACTGACCCTAATAATTAGCATATTTTCTGCTTCTCAGTTAACTCATAATATATCTTTTAATTACTTGAAATTATTTTACTTGGTCAAACCTCCAATATCACCATCATCCTCATCATTTCAATATCGTCAATAAGTTAAATAGATTTTTTAACATTTTCTCTTTATTTATTATTCACAAATAAGGTGTTTATAGTGTTTTTATTTATATTTGTTATAATTAGCATGGTTACTGCACTTAATATATGCTATTCTTATTAATTATGAAAGTTTGCCTCAGCTTCCGTATGAATGACCCATATAACCACTTTTCCTGTAAGCCTTTGGTCTTAAGATATGCAGTGATTTCTAGGAATGTATCCTCCACAAGTACTGAGTGTTTACTGCATATTACATGAGCCATCTCAAAATAAACCTACGTAGCCAGTGGCAGATAAGGGGAGGGGGGTGGGCACTACACTACACAAGATATTTCCAAAATTGACCAACTGAGACACCGTATATTGTTACATAAATATAACTAAAGACAAAAATGGTGTACCCACAGACCTAAATTATTGCGAGTCATTTCTGGGTTTTGAAATAGCCAAAAGCCAAAAAGCTGTAGGTTTGCAGGAACATATTTGCAATGGAATAAAAGAAAAGGGGTTAACCCTTGATAATTTAATGGAGCAGGGATATAATGTGCGGTCACAATGAGTGGTGTTTATTCAGAAGTGCAAGTTTGTATTGAAAAAGTACCACCTCATGCTATATACATGCACTGTGCATCACACAACCTAAATATTGCATTAAATGATTGCATAAAATCAACTCCACAACTGCATAATTTTTAGTCTACTTGAAAGAGTGTACGTGTTCTTCGGGAATACCACTGAGAGATGCAAATTGCTCTCTGTAGAGGGAAAAATTAGCACCACACTTAAGAGGCTCTGTCCTACAAGGTAGTCCAACAGAAACGATGCGCTTATTGTATTAAGATTTAGGTTAACCGATGTTTTGAAAGTTTTAACCATGATTATTTGAAAACAACCAAATTTGAAGAAAAGGCTGAAGCAACAGCTATGCTTAAAAGGCCTCAGTGTTTTGAAGTTATGATAATTATTGTAATGCAAAGCAAAATTCTCACAACAATTAATACCATCTCTAAACTTCTCCAGTCTGAAAAAAAGAACCTCAAAACAGCTACTGCTTTGTTAAAAAATGCGTACGGTGACTTAAAATTATATCGGAATAGTTTTAAATCTATCGTTCAAACTGCTACAGATACAGACAGCTAAAACTTGGTGCATCGAATCCGAATTTTGGAAAAAGAAAGCCTCGTGAAGTGTAGCGCATTTTGATGACCTTGCAAACGACAGCAGTTGAATGATCCTGTAAAATTATTTGAAATCATTGTTTTCTATAAATCGCTTCACATAATTCTATGCAACTAATTAACATTTTCTAGGGCTTCACAGTGTTGTAAATCTGTTTAGAAGTTTACTGCCCCAACAAATGCTCTCATACACTGATGATGAACTATTTGAAGCTGCAAGTAATTTAGCAGAAACCTACCCTGATGATCTCACACTAGATTTAGTCCCTCAAATTGTATCTTTCGGGTACAGCTTTAAAACGCAAATTATCCAATTTGATTCTGCATATGATTTAACATTTATGTCAATTTTACAAAATTATGTATTAGCTTCAACATTTTCAGACACATGTAAAGCCTGTTTACTATTTTTTACACTTCCTGTTGCTGTTATGACATCAGAACGCTCATTTTCTAAGTTGAAATTGATAACAAGTTATTTAAGGCACTCAATGGGGCAGAAGTGCCTCAGTGGACTCGTAATGATATCTACTGAATGAGCCCATGCTATTAAAATTGACACTTCTGCTATTGTAACAAATTTTGAGGAAAATAAATCTTGCAAGAAGAATTTAATAATAATGTGTTATGTGATAGATGCTACATCTGGGCAGCAGATTACTTGTCTTGCAATATAAAAATTGTTGCTATTTACAGCTTCATAATTGTGTAATCTGATTTCTGTAATATTTGTTCTCTGAAATAATATTAGGTACAATTAAATGCATAAAATTATTAAACGACTGCAATATATTTTTATTTATAAAACATCGAAGCCTTAATAAATTTATTTCATTACAATTATCCCCTTTAAAAAAATAATATTTCCAAAAAATATATATTGGAGTTGAGGAGGACCCCATAAAAAATTCTTGAACCAGGGCCAGGATTCACCTTGCTATGCCACTGTTTAGGTCCCAAGGTTGCTGCATTAAGGAGGTTCAACTGTATTCGAGTCTACAGGTTGTCTCTGAAGAAAGGTGGCAACCCAATTCCCACATCACATGTAGAAACTTACAAAAACACTTGATAATGTTTGTTTATAGATTTTTTTATTGTGCCCCCCCCGTCAAAATTTTCTGGATCTGTCACTGTATGTAGCATCCAGTGGAATTACAATACATTAAGTTACTTGCCAAGCTGTCCATAGTATAATAAAACCATTGATTATATTGAATGGTCAAGAAGCATACCCACATAAGAAAGTTTTGTAATGGATGTAGCGCTAATTTTGTCCTCACAATAAGGAAGAATTTTGGTGGCTTATAAACGATCTATTCGTGCAAATTAAAATTGATTATAATATGCAAATGAGTAGTTTTTCAGTTAAAGGAAATTCCACAATCCTTTCCAAAAATGAGTGATTTAACTCAATGTACAGTGATTGATTAAAAAAACACTCACCTAAGTCTTGGAAATTAATAATTCTGGAGGTGTGGTTTGCAAGGCCTACAAGTGGAACGTCAGATTTGGAAATTCCTGTGCCATTGTCTCGCACTTCGATTCGTGTCAATCCATGCTTTTCCTTAAAAATGTTCAGTGTTAATGGGCTACAACTTTAAATTAACTACTACATTATTCCAAATTCGAGTGGATTTAAAATATTTTTGAGATACCCTTTCTGTTAAAATGATCTTAGTGAATAGCAACAAAACAGAACGAATGAATGTTAAAGGGTAGAAATTGAAATAACAAAGATTTGAATATAATTAGAGAAATTGTTGATGATATGTATCTTTTGTGCTGAAGACGATATAATGATTAAATTATTTACAATAAAATTATATTGTCACAAAATTAAATTTGATTACTGCAAAGCAGATACTAATTTCAAAATATAAATGTTTGTCTCAAATGCAAAAATAAATATAAAGTATAAACCATTTTTTCAAAGGTGATAATTAAAGTGGAAACGGCTTACCAATCTAACAAACACTGACGACGCTCCAGCATCTAAAGAATTTTCTACTACCTCTTTCACGACACTGCACACATTTGAAATGCACACAGTGCTACTGATAAGTCGTACTGTATTTGCGTTAAGATGTTTAATCGACATAATTACTGTTAATATGTAATCTAAAACTCACATCTGCACGACATTCAGATGAGTTTTTAAAAACACAACACTATTCAAGTTACTTGCCAATATAAAATCAGGTTGTACGTATCCAATAGCATATTTTGCAGCAATATGAAAATATAGGCACAATAATTGTAATATTATTCGTAGTACTATAGAAAACTACAGTGGTAAGCGCGGACATTGTTCTTCTGATGTTTACCGCGGATACATTACGCGGCAATTTGAAAATGTTCCGTGCGAGATGAAATATATATTACCATAAAATATATTTAGAAATCTAAACATAGGGAGAGATAAATTAAAACTGTAACATAATTCCAATTTTTGCTTAGATGAAAGGTTATTTATTACTGAAATGCAAAGATTAAATACAGATACAATAAACAATTGTCATATTGACAAGTTCCGGTTCCGGTATTAAGAGGCGTTTATATTTTCTTGATATTATTTTCTGATTTATGCCCTTTAAAAGTATTTGGTATTAATTTCAACTTATTGATAATGCCTATAATTGATTTATGCATCACATGTGATAAAAATCTGACTGGGAACGAAATAAAATGTGACGAATGTCGACATCCGATTCATGATGAATGCTCTGGACTTTCCCGAAGTGAACTTCAAAACATAAAACTCGTTAAAAAACGACTGTTATTTTACTGCGATAAGTGCTTCAACAGAAGTGATCAAAATACTAGCATTATTGGAGAATTGCGGGAGTTGGTGTTAGCATTAAAAAAAGAAATTGAAAACCTCAAAAGTGAATCTGTTCGTGGTCAACAGTTGGACGGTGCAACATCCGAGTATACGGAGGCTATTATCTCTGAAACCAATGAAAGGAGTAGAAGATCATCAAATGTAATTGCTTACAATATTGAAGAGACAACCAGCAGTAATCAACAGGATGCCTTGTGTCTTATGATGTAGATCAAGCGAAGAAAGTTGTGTTGCAAGCAGACGAAGGAGACTTCAAATTAAGGATCACTATATATTTTTTTTACAACCGTTAGAAAAAATTCGAAATTGTAAAATTCGATTTTTAGGGGCTGTTTGCCACATTAATGCCCCATACTACACTAAAAAGTATAAGGCATTTCTCAAAGAAGCAGAGAACTGAAATTACGGATGATTACATATTTTTGTTTGTAACCTTTAGAAAAAATTCTAAATAGAAAAAATTCCATCTTTAGGGGTTGTTTTGCCAAATTACTGCCCCATACAAGATTTGAAAATATAAGGCACTTCTGGATGAACTAGAGACTGGAAATTGGGGATGATTATATTTTTTGTTTACAACCATTTAAAAAAAATTCGAAATTTAAAATTCCATGTTTAGGGGCTCTTTTGCCACATTAATGCCCCATACTACACTTAAAAATACAATTCACTTCTGGATGGATTAGAGTAACAAGTGTAATATTTAACAAAATATATCAACATATGTACCTACGGAATAATTTTACCAGACCCTATTTTATTCACACTTCATATTATAGCGATAAATATATCAATAATCTTTGAATTTCATTGTAGTTATGTAAGTTTTTTATGAAAACGGCTCAAATAACAACAAAATTTTGCCTTCTAAATATCCGTAAATCACGGAAATGTCTTAGTTTTTTTATATAAAAATCTGCAAAAATGGATAGAATCGGTGAAAACGACAGCTCTCTCATATATCACTTTAGTAAATTCTTCATTTTGTGTAAGTGAAATTATGTAGAAGGATATGAAAGCAATTCTATTAAACGAGAACCATTGTCAAAGTATATCTGGGAATCTTTGCAGATGTTACGTCTAATCAAAGTATCTTTCTATGAAAAATTTAAAAGCAAATCTGAAAGAGAAATTGCGAAAGCAATTTATGTATTACTTATATAAAATGGTTCTCAAAAATATTATTACCTTTGGCTGAATGAAACTGTCAAAATAAAGTAGAATTTAAATGTTTATTTTCTGGAATTTTTAAGGAATTGAGACAGTTTAGAACTAACTTGTTTAACTAATGACATTAAGAACTCACAACAAGAACTTGGTGTGAAAAACATTAATCCTTTTAGCTTGTGTCGTATTAATACAAAATGCGAGAAATACTAACAACGAATATGAAAAAAGCGAGTTGATATCCAAAACGAAAACGTATGCAGGTTGGCTAAACAATTTGATGAATGAATTCATTATTCTATTGAGAAGTATGGTCGCATACACACGTCCAACAGGTGACCACCTCTACCGCCTACAGTCATGTATAATCGTTTTCAATATATTCGGTCACTCTGGACCACTGTCATGCTTAGTCGACCATTGAAATAGCATTCCATCAATTTTTTTTTAAACTTCTTGCAACTTACTTAATTATGCATACCCCCCTATAACAGCCAGTCAACCAAGTACGAGATATATGAGGAAAACTACTGTAAATTCATTGTGATGAATGATTCATCAATACAGTAAGGCCTCACTATTAGTCATTCCAATGTTCGTTTCTCAGATTCGTCGCTGAATAAATAGGCATCAATACCTGCAGATCATTGTAGAGTTTCCCAATTTTGTCATCCGGCCCAGCCTGATCCTCTGTTCTTTTGTGCTGAGCTTGCAACTACGTCAATTTGGAATCATATATGCATTGTGATGCATCTTCCAGCTTTATGAATAATTATCTTTCTCTTTATGAATGCATATAACTTGTGCATTGTGCCATGACTTCTTTTATATATCGATGATTACACGTATAAGGATTGTGCAGTGACATATACTGTTATTTCTTAAGACAATTCGCCTGAAACTAGCAAGTGATCTTTGTGAATTGATTTTTGCTACATTTTATGCATAATCCCAATCCATTTTAAGCTAACCTTTGACTGGAGTTCCGCAACCTTATTAAGGTGATTACATATTTGTAATAAACCTTCAGTATTTGTTTATATTGATGTTTATTTATATTTTTTATTATTTAGTTATTTTAGTATTACCTGAATATTGTATTTATGTTACATTAAAGATTACTATAAAAGATATCAGGAGTTACGAACACATCTCCCTTGTATTAGTTACTTCTTATGGTAAATGGTGCTCCGATGTTTGTCGTTTTGCATTTTGTCACCTTTTCCAGGAACGTAACTGTAATGAAAAGATTTAATGATAAATAATCACTCAATTTTTATAATAAGAATAATTTAACCAAATGTGAGGTTTTCAGGCTAGAGCAGGGTGCTCGACAGGCTACATGTAATTGCTCATGATTATTTGTACAAATAAATATAATGATG
Source organism: Uropetala carovei (assembly GCA_036926305.1). Classification (NCBI taxonomy): domain Eukaryota; kingdom Metazoa; phylum Arthropoda; class Insecta; order Odonata; family Petaluridae; genus Uropetala; species Uropetala carovei. The sequence goes on along the minus strand of JAXCHB010000311.1, from coordinate 87,942 downwards.
CAATTATTTTTTTTCATTGTAGAAATTTTCTGTGTCCTGACCAAATTTCTTGGCATGCCAAGTTTGGCACACATGGCACGTGTTTGCCATTCCTGAATTACATGGATTACCCTTAATCATACTTGGGGCCGTTATATATGTATACAGTAAAAGCTCAGTTATCCGGCATTCATCCATCCAGAAAGCTCACACAATCGGAAAATTTTAAAAATAATTTAAAACTCCGTTATAACGCACCTCACTATACCGCAGATTCAGATATACCGCGGGTCTAGTCATGTCCCCCAAAATGATTCCATTTATTTTCTTCGTAAACAACTTGGTTCAAATTTTACTGCGATATATTTTCTTCGTAAACAACTTGGTTCAAATTTTACCACGATTTATTTTCTTCGTAAACAACTTGGTTCAAATTTTACTGCGATGCTCAACTCCCGTCGCTGTTTATAAGAATGATGAAGAAATCGTAGCTGAAGTCCAGAACCGTGGAAGAGCAGAAAAATTATCAGAAGATGACAGTGAGAATGAAGAGATGTGCGAGGTTGAGACTCCTTAAATAAGCAAAGTACTGGATAACATCAGTGAAGTGGATTGGATGGAGAGACAGAGTGATTATGATCATCTTCATCTTTTACATTTGCAAAACATCAAGACGTATGTGATGAAGAAACGCCATCAGCTGTCGTGGCAAAAGAAAATATTGGACTATTTTAAAAACACCGATTTAAGTAAGGTATGCATTTAAATCAAAATACGATATCAGTTTTTATAGTATTTTGCAATTAAATTTGTTATAACGCATATACTTTCACGTTTTTAAAAATTATTTCCCAAAATACCGCGGGTTCCCAATAATGCGGGTGTACATTCTGTCTCCCAAAACCCGTGTTATATCTTATATAACCCATACGAGCCCATTATATCATGTATTCATTATAGCATGTGAACTTAAAAAACTGAAAGAATCTGCATGCTTGGTTGATTCCTCCTATATAGGAGAGCTTCAATTAAGTGTGTTTATTTGCTTAAAAGTTTGTCTCGGAAATATTAAAGATCACAAATTCACTGCTAGGAGATGCAATGAGGGTCACAGCCATGAAATGACCACTAATTTTGCAATAAAACCATAAGCCAGAAGAATCACCTTCACCGGAGGACTTACTGTTGGTATTATTCTCTACCATCTATGTTCTGTGAAATTTTACGAATGAAAAAATTGATTGTAATTATCTATACACTTAATATTTGTGTTTTAGCTAATAAAACATATTTGACATTAATGAACTGCCATTTAGTCTTTCAATTTTAGATAACCCCCATTTAATGTATTACAAAAAACTTGTCCCCGATGCAAACGTTAAATAAGGATTCCACTGTATATCCAATGAATTTAAGAAAACGACGGCACAGACAAATAACTAGATTTTTTTCCTACTACGTAATAGGTGATCACTTGTATTTTTTATTCAATTGATTTATAATTACAATAAGAATGTGTTCACTTTATTGCATGTGTATATACAGGGCTCCAGAAATACAATTTAAATCTACTCGCCACAAAAAATATTTACTCGCTCATAGTATTACGGCCTGTTTTATATAAGTATTTTTATAGGTGTTGTTTAAAATACCTCAGTATTAAATGTTATGATGATGAAACAAAAGCAATGTATTCTTTAATTCTTACAACACCTTACAGTAACACACTTTGCTTTACATGGATTTAGAATGTACACAGATAACATTTAGTTTAGTTACATGAGGGCTTCTTATGCCTTCCAGTGTGTCTTTTCTTGGCTGCATAATATGTTGTGTGAATTATCTAAAGAAATAACGTAATACTTTTAAAATGCATCTTGAAAGAGGCTGAAAATTTACTCGCCACCGTTCTCTAACTCGCCCGTGGTGAGTGGGCGAGCGGATTTCTGGAGCCCTGCGTATATATAGGAATTAATATAGTAATTAAACAAGACGATATTTTTCATTAAGTTTGTGCATTCACAAAAAATAATATGGAGGTCTTTTGGAAAACCTCTTTATAGCGAACCTCCATTTATGAAAAATTTCAAAAATCTTTTCCCTTCCATTTTGATATATAGAGATTTTACTGTATATGCAGAAAAAACCAGTTTATGGTAAAAATTATATCTATTAAAAGTTAATGAGCAATAATTTTAGTTTTAATTAGAAAAGAAAAAAAACAAATTCAAGAAGATAAAAACTTTTTATACTGCATTACATTTCTAATTGATTTCAAACAGATAGCCGATCACCTTTAACTTAAGTGTCTTCTTCTGAAAAATGTGTTGAGTGGAGAGGAACGAAGACAGGCTGATTGTGCAGGCACGTCAATTGGGCCTCACCTTCCCACTCCTTCAGTAGGGCATAGAGTTCATCTTTGACCATCATGGGAGGAGATTGACGACACATCCTGATTGCTTCTGACTAAACCAAAGTTACATTTTATCAGATATTTTTTATTAGAACTATTATAACCAAAATTGCTATAATGATCTATATGTTGGTAAAATGTATATGGACTGGTGTTCTATGTCTAGGATATGAACACGCTCCTTAACTTTGAAATAAATGGCTGAATCTGTTTAGTGACTATGTTGAAAAATAGTATACCAGTGATGTTTTCATACTTTTTATTTAGTTTCTTGCAATAAATAAATTCCTATAAAATATAACCATTGTAACCTTACTCACATAATAATAAGAGTTAACAACTAAAAATAAAATAAAATTTTTCATAATTCATTTTTAATTGTACAGTTAACAATGGTGTAACAGCTTTTGCACATATTCTAGAGAGTAATAATTTAAAACACTGCCAGATGACCCTCCATTCTTGAACAAATAATAATGTTCATTATATAAGAGGAGTTTATATTTCTGTTTTAGAATCTAAAAGAATGAGTGACCTTACATTCAAATATTGTTTTGTACATAATGTAACCACCCATAAACAAGTGTCTCTGTATCAGACTTATGGAGTTTGTACTATCAGACAGTTGACTATATGCTTTAAATGGTAGACTGTTAACACTTATCATTACAGCATCTTAAGCATATGACTCCATCTTCCAATTCATCCTGATTCCATATACAAATTAATGTCACAAAATGTAAAAGTTATATTTTGTAAACCAGTGTAGCTACCTGTATGCAGTTTTCTGAGCAGACAAAGAATGTGGGTTTTTGTCTGTTGTCATCAGATGATGCTATTACGCTCCATGTGAGCACTGAAGTTTTGATTTCAAAATGCAACTGTACAACAGTTGTGTGGAGTCATTTATTGATAGAAAAATCAACAACAACATATCAGTGTGCTTTATAAAACAATAAGAAGAATGTATTTTTTCTCTTTATATTTCAGGTTTACCAAAAGAAACAGCACTTGTACACAGCATGATGATGAAACTACTTTCTTTGTACATACTGAAATATTTGCAGTAGACATTTCTTGAAGTAGTTGAAAACCGCAATAGGTATATAAATAAATGTTTAAAAAAGGAGATTTCAATAGCAATACAAAACATCTTCATCCCATATAGTTTTTCCAATAAAACTGCAACTGTATTGTGAATAGGAGAGATAAAAGAATAAAGAAAATTCTGTCTGAGCAGCACTGGCTATATTTGGACCAAAATGTTTCACTAAAAAATTCTGAGAAAAGTGCACTGCTTATGATATTAGTTTTAAAATGTATTTTAGACAAACTGACAGAAGAAATCTTTAATCACTTCTGAAAAATTTCATTGCTTGTAAATGGGAGAACCGTTATGAGTATCTCACTTTTCCAATTATGTTGCAGGGAATTTGTTTGTACTCTAATTGTAAGATAAACAAAAAACGTAAAACAGTGGAATTTTTATTAACATGGTATATGTATACTTTTTCACTGATATAATATTATTTAATAATTTAATGTACATGAATCATTACAGCGGTATATTTCTCAAGAACCATTCGTCTTAAAGATGTGCAATAAATGGCATTTTGTTTCTACTAGCTATAACAGCCCTGGAAAATATTTTCACTTGCTAAACTGTACCTGGTTCAAACCCAGGAGACAATTATACAGGGTGTCTTAATTACATACCTTAAATATAAGCATCGTGTTCTACACCTACAGACAAGCAAAAAAGTTCATATAAACATATGGTCGCAACCACTTCGTTAGTGAGATATGGCAACACGAAGCACGAGGAAAGAAAAGTAGACAGATAACGTAGTTTTGGATCAGACGTTTATTAGCTGTGAACAGAACGGCATCTGGTCAGTTACAAATGATTTACAAAAGATGTTCAAACTGTCCACCATTACAGTCAATGCATAACTGAGCCCTGTTACGCCAAGAATTCCTGGCTCGCTGAAGGACGTCAGGCATTTCGCATATTGTCGTCCCAGCAGCTTCAATGACATTCCATAGCTCGTCACGCATATTACATCGTTGGGTGTAAACGATGCTCTTTAGATGGCCTCATAAGTAAAAGTCGGCAGGAGTGAGATCGCAGAGGCCACACAACTGGCATGTTTCGTCTTATCCATCGACCTGGGTAGTGACTGTCCAAATACTGCTTGACATCGTGAGCAGAATGGGCAGGAGTTGCGGTAATTGTCGAGATAGAAACTGTAAATAGGAAGACCCTGATAGTCAAGGCGGTAGCTCATGAAGACCTAGGAGGAGATCGCCAATTATTCCCACCCAAACATTAATTGCAAACTGCTGCTTGAATCGTGTTTCCTGAAATGAATGTGGATTTTCATCAGCCCATGTGTGTTGATTACGACTATTCAAAATCCCATTCCTTGTGAAGCATGCTTCATCCATCACCAAAACTTCGCTGAGAAAGTTCGGATATGCTGCATCCTGCTACAGCAGCCATTCGCAGAATGCTCTTCGATGCTCATAATCCAGCGGCAGTTGCAGAGCTTGAATATGCTGTAAATGGAATGGATACAACATCTGATCATGCAACACCCTCACCACCATTCATTGTGAAATCTGGTGACGAGCAGCCAACCGCCTGGTACTAGTACCAGGGGACTGTTCAACGGAATGCAGAACATCCTCTTCCACATCGGCGCTCCTGCGACTTCGTGGTCTACCAGCATTTGTCATAATGGGCCGCATACGACCTGTTTCTCTCAGACGATGTTCCAGAGAAATGAATGTCCTGTGATTTGGGATTTGCGGATACCTTTCGGCGTAAAGACGTGCAACGACTGCACTGTTCTGCTCTGCTTCTCCGTACAGCAGTATCTTTCTGTTAATTCGTCTAATGAATAGTCCGCATTATGTGCCATTCTTCGATACGTAACGTGTCTACCAGAACAGTAGCCCTGTGTGACTGAATGATTGCTTTCTCCATGTCGCGGCGCTGCCTCGTTGTTGCCATATGTAATATTGCCATATCTCACTAACGAAGTGGTTGCAACCATATGTTTATATGAACTTTTTTGCTTGTCTGTAGGTGTAGAACATGATGCTTATATTTAAGGTATGTAATTAACACTCACCCTGTATTTTCTCACAAGTTTACAAAGGATTTTCGATTTTTCAATGTAATGTTTTTTTCCTTCATTCATCAAAATACATAAATATACACCAATATTCTTCATTTTTACATTATTCGACAGCCTAAACTCTATACTAGCTTATTCTTGCGATGTTTACATGTTATGCGGTCTATGTTTTCAGCAATATGCATTAGTTTTCAAATTTTTGTGGATTTTTTGTACTCCTTCCGGGCATTGCTAAGGAGACTCTCATTGTTGCCTCCGATTCATTTAATGCCAATTAAACCTTCAAATAGATGAAATAAAAGCGTTATTCATTTTGAACTGTTGTTTAAGCATCGAAATTAATAAAGCATAGCAACATAAATATTTAAGGATAATTATTCTCTTGACTGCGTATGGGAAGCGTTTCTAACGATTTAATCAAGGCATTTCATCGTTTGAATGCTGGAATCTTACCTTTTTGTAAGTAAAACCATTATATTATACATCTGTAATGTTTATTAACGCAAATAGGCTCACTCATAAATTAAAAATTAGATGAGAATAGGGACGCACGTTATTTTTTAAGATATTGAGAGTGACGTAGTTATCTTCTCTTCGTAGATAATCTAAATGACAAAGAACATTAGGCGACAAGCTACATGAAAAGAAATGGCATTGTACCTTATATCAATGACAATGATAATTTGCAATGTATCATAACAAAAGATAAGATATACCTCAATATAATTGGAAACACTGAAAGGGCGGCATGCAGATAACACACAGCCATCCTTACTGAGGACTTCTTTTAGGTCAGCAATCCCATAGGATGATAATACACTTGCTATATCTGTCAAGGTAGCACATGTGATCCCAGCTGGATCTAGGCGAGAGATATGAAAACAGATTTTAGAAATACAGTAAGGTTTCACTGCACTGTTTCCACAAGCAGCATAATCCTCTACTAGATATAAAATTCTTATATAATAATCATGTTCAAAGTACCCACCCCTATTAGACTGACAAAGTTAAAAAAAATATGCTTTAACCTTGAGAGACCTTGATGCGAAAATCATTTTTTGCAATGAGTTTGCTTGTAATCCAAGTTGTATCAGTGAACACATCATACTGCTGTTCCATGGAAATTAGTTTTTCCCACATCTCTGGTCCAAGCACACTGAAAATTCAAGCTCGATTAATGAATATGTTTTGATCATCATCAAGATAGAGAAATTCTCAGTTTAAATAATAATTAACCTTGTATTCAATTCAATTGGCTTTGGAAGTGAGCAAAGTGGAATGGTGAGGTTCTCCATAAGCTTTCTGTACACATTTAATTCCTGAAGAGCGAAGTGGCGCACAATGCCAATCTCACTTCCTTGGCTGAATACCCACATTCCACTTGGTTTTAGCTGACCCACTAATGAAATTTTATTCCTTCTGGCTTTTTTTGCTTCTACACATGAATTCCTATAATTTTTACATGAAGAAATAAAAGGAATCAATAGAGCATAGGTAATTCTAAATTGAAAATGAATTTAGACAACATACAGTAGAAGATCATCTCTCCGGAATGTTCGGGACCTGGCCTGTTCCAGATAAACGATACTTCCGGATTTTAGATATCTTAAGCCTAAAAAAGCACAACGATCAGAAAAAAATGTTTTAGCAAGGTATGGTAAGAAATAAATAATTTTAAAAAGCATGCACAGTAAAACCCTATTATTTCGATGCCAGATAATTCAAAGTACGGTGTAATTCGAAGCCAAGATCAGTCCCCGGCCAACACTATAGGATTTTGCGTACTTTTTGGTACGGATTATTTGAAATATGCCCACAATGAAATTTGAAGTTAGTTTAATTTGAAATCTTGATCCTGTGTAAGTATAAGATTCGCGCGCATGCCATCATATCATGTTTTTCTTCTCCATTTCTTGCACACGAAATACATATAGCACCCCAAACAGGTGACTCCCTTTTACTTATTTAATAGTAGGATGACCAAATGTCCCATTTTTGCTGGGACAGTCCCTTTTTTTAATCAAAAAAGCCATTTCGTACCATTTTGAAGCCCACTGCAAATAAAATTTAGACTATCTGGTAGTATAGCTGATATTCCTACTAGAACTGTAGGATTCTCGGAAACATGGAGGTTATCAAATGAACAACAAATGTTAATTACAGTCGCAATTGTCAGGTTACAAAAACTAAGGATCATTGATAAATATGAGGTGGTGAACCTGGTCTCCGCGTATAATATCCTGCCCAGGTTTAACCTAACTTATTCCCTTCGAGTTTTGACGACGACGAAGCTAGTCAAATTCTCTTCTGATTGTGAGCTTTGTCCTAGTCTGGCATGCTCCAGACTGTGAGAAAAGTTGGTATTTGCCTTTTTCACTATAGATTGTGATAGTGACATATCCACCATTTAAAAAATCATGCAAAAATTTTGTCACATTTTTATCTTACAACGAAGGGAATGTTTTCACCTCATTGGAATATGGTCACCCTATTTAATAGTCAGTGTGAAATAAAAGTCATAGATGATTCAAATAAATGAATCAGCTTATCCTTGCATCACTGTGAATGCTCACATTTTCAATTGGATAGTGAAATTCAAGAACTGAACCAAGCTGAAATGAACAGAAGTTGCAAGAACCCCTATTATCTCAATTCTCATGCTCTCCTAAACCCGGGCAAGGTTTTTCTCATGTGAAAGTGCTATGCTCCAGAAAAGACCATGTAATATTGATTTCTGTTACTGAACCAATCTTTAAATGACATTGCACAAAGTTATACCAAATGTCGTCTCTAAAAAGATCATGCCTTTGTTTTACCCGAGAATAAGTGATGAGCCAAAAACAACAACCTAATGGTCTTACCCAGTGATGAGCTGGAAAACATATTAAGAACCGGCTCTCAAAAAAGTAAGGAAATTTGGATAAGGCTGGCGGGATGCCTACATTCAAGGGACACTAGATTGCTCTAGTTTAGTAAAAGCATTCCGTTAGCTTAAGAAGTGTTCGGTTCACAATATATTCCATTTCATAAATTGTCGGTAATTGACTACCAGATAGGGCAAAATGTACTTGAAAGGACAAAATCAATAAATTTTCATATTTTCTAAAAATTAAACAACCACCTCGCTCGAGTCAGCGGGAGCCAGCTTCAGCTCATTACTGGTTTTACCATAATGTCATACAAGAAGAGCGCAATGTAATACATATGCAGCAGTATGGAGTATAGATGAGTGATAATCTTTCAGCGTGCGGCTGAACGTCATTTCTTCGCAGCATCAAGGAGAAACTTGAGATGTACTGGGAAATTCAGGATATTCGTTGGGGCCTTTTTTCACATGTGGTGGTCTTTGTGAATCGCAAACTAAGTGTTCAACTCTGTTCAAATTCACTGTGTATATTAACTTGTGAGGTCAATTCATTTGTAGAACGAATAGATAGGATTCTGTATTGCGGTGTTGTTGCCCAAGTAGACGATTGTAAAAAAGTTTGCTTTTTATGAAAAGTCATTTATTTCGAACTCAGATATTTCAAAGTCATAAGTTTTTGGTCCCTTGAACTTCGAATTAACGAGGTTTTACTGAATTTAGATTTAACGAGATAGTATGCATGTTTGAAGATAGTTGCATTTGTGGAATTCCAATGCTTTCTTTCATTCAATATAATAACTCCATTATTTTCCTTCTGAAGCATAGTGTTCAGGAAAAATTCCTAGAAAACTCAACTTCAAGTTTATTTGAATGTCTAATGAAATATGCATCTTACAAATGTGCTGTGCTTTGTTTTTCATGGTGCAAAAAATTTTTACAAATTCACGCATATCAAAGTTAACTACTTGGGAGTTAGTTACCTTACAATTTTTATTTATTAATTCCTCTCTTTTACATTGTCCTTTTCCAATTCTTTAATTATAGTCCAATACTCATGTAATTTTCTTTTTAAATGTCCATAGACACTCTTTGTTATAGGAGAAAGACAAGCAAAAAAAATATGGTTACGTTTTCTTACATTTATATAATAAAATTTCCTCTTTTATGGATAATACATGTAAAATAAACTGGACCGCAGTTTAATATAAGAATGCATTCACCAGAATCCAGATCAATAATTGTAAGACATACCTTCTTAATATTGCATTCTCAATAGCCTCTATGGAAACAGACATCTCCATTCCAACAACAGGGTGAGACTGTACAGTGACGAATGTTTTAGAAAGAATCTGCTGCCATAGATTTTGATGATTTTCAGGGAACAAACTACAGATATAAGAAGATAAAGCAAAAATTTAATGAATAGGCATAGAGAAAATTGTTTAAGTTAAGATATAGTAAGACACTGTAGATTTAGTCTTATTTAAACAAAAGATTCAAGTTTTACATAAGAAACAAAGACATTAAGGCCTTGTAAAACAACTTTAGATGGCAGTGAGATAAAGAATAAGTACTTAATTACTTATATGGTCATTAAGTATGAGGAGCAAATGCAACTTGATGACTACAGATTCACAGCTTTTAGAGTTGTTTAAAAGTCATATATACTACTTTGAAAATTAATATGGAAAGAAAAGTGTATGTCTGTCCTCTATGTATTCAGAAAATGCGAGATCCGCCTTAACCAAATTTTGCATCACCCAGGAGAAGGTTGACCCAATCCAATTGTTTGGATCCAATTCCAGGGTCTGGATTTTGATTCCAGAGCTGTAATTTTTCCCATTAGAAAAGCATTTTTTTATCACCAGGAGAGCCAGTGTAACCAAATTTTGCATGGAGTCAACTTTCATCAAGGGGAAGGTCAAGAAAAAATGTAAATATGCCTTTGGTTGCCAACCCAGTTCTACAGCTTGGTTTTGGATTCAGTCTCACAATAAGTAACAAGTTTAATATTTAACAAAGTATATCAACATACATATGTACTTCAGGAATAATTTTACCAGGTCCTATTTTATTCACACTTCATATTATAGTGATAAATATATCAACAGTCTTTGAATTTCATTGTAGTTTATGTACGTTTTTTACGAAAATGGCTCAAATAACACCAAAATTTTGTCTTCTAAATATCCGTAAATCACAGAAATGTTGTAGTTTTTTGGTATAAAAATCCGTAAAAATGGATAAAATCCGTGAAAACGGCAACCCTGCTCTAGTCCAATGTTTCCCAACCTTTTGAACTCTGTGGACCACTTCAGCAACCCTCCAGGCCCCACGGACCACCTCATTACTTACACTAACGTACTTACTGTAACTACATTTAAGAAATGGGGATAATTTGTGACGTAGCTTATTTGAACATTTTCAAATATATTGCACACGTTTGTCTTTTTGAGGGGTGCCTGATTATTTTTTTGTTTTATTCCAAGAATTATTTTCAACATTTGTAGGAGAAATTCGTGAAATATAAAATAGTTTTATAAACAACATCATAATAAACATACCGTATTTAACCGAAAGGAAGACGACCTCGAATTTAAGACGACCCCTAAAAAAACCAAGGTCCATTTACAAAAAACTTTTAAATAATAAAACACTAAGAGCATGAATAAAAAATTGGTACAACATACATTGTACAAACTTTCTCATATAATAATGTGTCGTTTAGTTATCTTTAGTAAATTGTATCAGCCGGTTTTTAGAAAATCCAATTTTTGTTAAAGTTGCCCAAGAATAAACTAGCCTTATATTCATTCAGTGAGAAAAATGAAATATGTAATATTATTGCAGAAGTATACTTAAGTAATTGTACAAAATTTGATCAAAATCGTTCGAACCGTTTTTGAGAAAATCAAATTATTCTTAAAGTTGCATAGAATAAACTAGTCTTATATTCATTTTTTGAGAAATATGAACTATACAGTATTACTGAAGATGTAAACTCAAATAACCGAACGAAATTTGATCAAAATCGTTATAGACGTTTTTGAGAAAATCAAATTGTTGTTAAAAATGCATACAATAAACTTCCCTTAATTATTGAGCAATGTCAACCATTTCTTCAGTATGATAAAATGCCTAAGTACGAGCTTTCATTCCTTTCCGCTCTACCGTTTGGACGGCATTGGGAAAACCACTTTTTCGGATTCAACACCTAAAAGGTATATTTCCGTAAAAATCTTGAGGTCGAATTTTTTCGCGATAACAATACTTTCTCAATACTTCGTATGAGAAAGTAAAAAGGCATTGGCTTTGACATCTAACGATTATTCCTTTAGGTAGCAGTTCCCTAAGCATTGTTTTGCGTTTTAAAATAACATACGGCGGCAACTTTGTGCCATCCGCTAACGCAACCAGCATTACCGTAAGGCGTAATTTTTCACTCCCGGAAGTTTTTATAGTGACACTATATCTTTGGGGTAACTTATTTTAAACTTAAAAATAATGACTAGTCTTCCCTTCACATTAAAACTTGGCAAAGTGAGTACTAATGGAGTGCTTTCATAAAAGTTATACTCTTTAAAATTCAGGTGTACTTTCGTCTGCTGCTGGAGCACCAATCAAAAGGTAGCAGATTTTTCAATTGTAATACATAGACAGGTTTAAAATGTAACAATATACCTCAAATACGGCCGCCAATCCTTGCTTAACCGTCTACATTGTCGCACATATCAGATTTCCTACCCAGCCGTAAACACACCCCTTCCATCAGTACTCCGGAGGTAATCTTTCGTACTATGTGCAACTTTAAGAACTATGATACGAATTTTTAATATATTATAATAATTAATTAAATGTAAAGTATTTTTATATGCATTTATAAATGCGTTTTCATGGACATATACTCGAAATCCGGGTGTTCCGTATGGTGTTTAAAATGCACGCATTTTTCCCACCTAAAACTTCGTACTCGATTTTAAGAAGATGCTTAATTTTTTTGCGGACATTTTTTGTAAAAAAAACCTTGTTTTCCTTTCGGGTAAATACGGTATTACAAAATGCCTTCTTTCTAAACTATGCACTTAATACAGAAGAATTGTAAAATACAAAAAAAAACATTTTTATACGAACAAAAATGAATGTATTAATGAGAACCATGGTGTTGAATATCCTGAATAAGTTCATTAATATTTGGAGCTAAAGAAGTCAGAGATAACCTTAATGTTGATTTCAGGTTTAATAAACAACTTTTCTTTGTTTTTGCAGCGACCACAGCAGAAACACCTGAATAGGTACGTAGAGGTAAATGGAAGGAGAATCTTCAGGGCCTTCTCACTCAGTAGAGGGTATTCATTTATAATCTTTATCCAAACATTTTCAAGTCGTATAGTGTTATTTTTTTTAAATTCTGCATTGGGCATTTGATGCTATGTCAATTAGTGACTGTTCCTCTTCAAGTGACAACTGGTTATCATCATGATCAGAAAAAGGATCCAAAACCCACAAGTAACCTTTGCGTGGGTCAGATTCATCAGGGAAATAGTTTTCAAATTTCTCTTGAAGGGTTAATATGTGAGATGAAACGCAATAAATTAACTCTTCTGTTTTAACATCAATAGAATTCGCACTAAGATCATTAAGTGTAAGTTATGGATGGCAGAGAGGTGGAATCGGGAAATATGAAAGAGTGGGAAAATCTTTAAGTTAACAACATTAACAATGTATTGAATACCTGTGATAGTGTAAAACTTGATTAACTTTTCCCAAAAAATTCAACTAAATATGAGGTGCGGTCTAAAAAAAACTACATTTTGGAAATCTCTGTAGACTACCAACAAAACCTTCAAAGACCACAAATGGTACGTGGACCATAGGTTGGGAAACACTGCTCTAGTCCACCAAAGTTTTTTCAAAGATTTTTATTGGTTTAAAAGTCAAATTATATGACACAATCTATGGTAATTCATTAAAATACATTAACTGATAGATTATACCCATTTTAAAAAGGAGCTATTTCCAATTAGCAAGAATTCCAGAGTTTCCTTCATTTGTTAGAGTTAGCAGAATATAAATCTCTTACATGCTAATCCTCTTAGGTAATGCACAACTCTATATCTAGATTGTATTTGATAAAGCTATAAAATTAACATGAGCATAAAATCTTGTTTCCTACATATATACTATCACAAATTTAAATTAGCATGGATTTCACAATCTCAGAAAGCAAAAACGAGAACTTCAACAGCCAAAGAAGTAATACATTACATACTACCATTTATTGAATCCTTTTGCTAATGCTTGTGAACCATAAGCAAAAATCTTGGCATTAATATGATTCCATTACAATATCATAATTTCCAAATTAGAGCATGAAAGAAACTCTTAAGAAAATTTTACTTGCCAATTTTTTTTATGAATGCCACATCCATGGGTGTTCAGCATGAAGACAATAAGGTTTCACATTAAAATGTTTTGCAAAGGATGAAATGGCATGCAAAAATGAAATTAAATATTAAATGGCACACCTGCTTTGCCTTCCCATCACATTTTGTAGCTTTATTGACTGAGCAGTATCACTCACATATGCACCCTGGTCCTCCTTGGACAGTGACCTCCATTGTTTTGCCAATGTCATAGCAACTTCTGCTGGCTTAATGCCTGGCTTCTCAGCAAGAACTGTCAGTAAGAGTGATAAAATAATATTTCACTAATTTTTATGAGATTTAGCTATATAGGTGTCCCAGTTACAAAACGGTTGCATTCCAAATTCATTTTTTAGGAACTCAAACCTTGATTTCCCATAGACAAAATTCTATAAATGGTGGTTAGATTCCAGTGGTGTAGCATACATGTAGCAAACTGGTGCAATGCCCCCAGCCAAAAGAGGGCCCCCAAATGACCCTGACACTATATATTTCATGATAAAATTAATAATAGGAGCCCCAAATTTGAATTTTGCACAGGGGCCCCATAAGAGTTTGCTACGCCACTGTTAGATTCCCAAGCCTACCCACTAAAGCCTATATTTTATCTGCAACTAAGCTCAAATATTGTACATTTGTAATGAATAATAGTAGAACAGAATACTGTTATAAATTTTAGCAGTCTTTGATTATCATCCCAATTATTGAGCAAACAAGTAACTGAATAAGAGTGTAAGGACCACTGCATTACACAAGATCTCACAGAGGGCGTACATGATGCTCTGCCATCCCAAGTAGTTCCCCAGAACGGCAACTGGTTTGTGCGTGTGGGATGGCCCAATTCTGATTTATCAGTTTGATCTTAGTCGTATGGGGAGCTCGATAATTCTTTGGAGTGAATTTTTTATGTTACATAATTTTTCACAAAAATGTAATCTTTTAAATGAAAGCATGAAATAATAAAAAACTTACTTTTGGGTCTCTCCTTCGAAGAAAATTCTACAAATGCTCTCATATCTCGACGTCCTAACTGACTGCAAGCATTAGGCAAGGGAGACTTCACTATCAAATTACCATTTGCTGCTGGATTATGAAGTTGATTACAGGAAGTTGGTAAAGATGACCTTGATGCATTTCTATTCTCACTGACTTTTACTTGTTGAACTCCTGAAGCTAATTCAACACTAGCTGGTGTAATATCATTAGTACTGGATGAACCGGTTTGGACTGGCTGTAAAATCTTGACAGGCTTATGTGAAAGAATAGATAAATAATGATCAGACAGACAGAAATTTTCTGGAATATTCAGAAATTTTTACTTTACAAGTATACAAATAGAGATATACAAACTCATACCTTCAAATGTTTGCATTATAAGAAAGACTTCTAGAAAATGGCTTGCAGTGGCATACCCAGGATTTTGGTTTTTTCATTTGTGTAAATAGCCCCTGCGAGGTAGGCAACCCAACACACCAATTCATATTAGCCTTAATAGCGTGGGTTGCCTACCTCGCAGGGGCTATTTACACAAATGAAAAAAGTTTTTAAAGGATTATGTTTAGAAACAGTCTGATTTTCGTTTTAGGAGAGTCATATTGCACACCAAAGATTAAACTTGAGTTACTAAAGTTCAACATCAAGTCTTGCATCAAATGTTATTAGCAGTGCGTGTTTGTTGAGGCCACTAATATAGAAAGTTTTCAAATTACTCAGCCATGTAGGTTTTCGTAATAGACAAAAATATATAGCCTGCATTGGAGCTAAAATAATCATTTCCGTTTATATTCAAAATGTTTATATAATTACAATTCGCAGTCGCATGGTGGAAGAAAATTTTTTTCCGTGATATTTTACCGCGAAAGAGCAAAACACGATATTGCGAGATGAGGAACTGGTCACAAATGAGGAATCACAAAACCTCAAATAAAGAAGCAGTAAAAGACGAGGTTTATCTGTTTGTGTGACCGATGGATTTCTGATGAGAAGATATGAAAGTTTGTGGAGCGATTGTCTCTTCCTTTCTTCACTAGCATCATGCATTTGGGAAAATGTTTTGGCGGAATAGAGAAAAATATCTTTTCCAATGATACACACCGTGGGATGCACACTGGAGGGAGATGACTAATGGAACAGAACTTCTAAACGATATATGTAGAAAATCCTTCACCAATCACTACCGAAATTCTTTTCTCCCTCTCAATATCTAAAGGGTTCAAAGAGTTCTCCATTGGGGAATCTTTTCTGCAAAGTGGAAAAATATGGTAGATATTATCTTACGAGAGACAAAAGAGGCCTTTCGCATAGTAAATGCAGTGCGTGAATGACCGGACGCTCTCGAGAATTATCGGAAGCTATTGCGATAGCACACCCTTTGTTTTGCGCCAAAGCCTATAGACTCCCGGACGCACAGCATGAGACAAGTGTGAGGATGGGTGAAGGATAACTGAGTGGGGGATGGGTGGGAACCTGAAAATGGAGGATAACTGAGCAGTGGAGAAGTCCTGCATTTCATATTCTCTATTTACAAGTTCCGAAAAAAGTTCCCAGTTCAGAATTCCTTAAAGGCTTGAAAAATATCCAAGTCCTCTAGGACAGTGTTTCTCAAACTGTGGGCCACAAAATTATTTTAGATGTTAGATGAAATACCAATATATAAAATATTCACCAATAATAAAATTTTAGGAAATACAGTAATACCCCATTACACGTTTGAGATGCGTTCCTGAAAAATGTGACTTATAACAAAACAACGTATAGCAAAACAAATATTCCCATAAGAACTATGATAAAAGTAGGGGTTATGTTTCCGGCGGATATTTTGTGACACATTTATGTCCCAAATAATACATATCAATACAGTACATTAGACATACTATGTTACCACTATGTGTTTACCACTCATTGCTACTAGGGTTTAATATACATTTAATTGTACAACGAGTAACCAATTGCAATAATAAATTCATAAATCACCGAAAATAATTGTCTATAGTGTGATGGAGCACATAAATTGTTTCATTACTTACACGTACACTGATACGCACTTTAGAGTACTTTTCAAGCAGATTTTGCAATCCAAAGTGTATCTAATATCTCATGAGATATCAACGCAAACGTAAACTAGGATGAAAGGACACGTTAGACATAACTGTTCACAAAGCTCTCTTATAGCTGACTGTCGCTCAGAAATAGGTTTTTACACATCATCATTAAAATTGGGATCGTCCCTTTTATCCCCTATGTAACTTGTGAACCACCTAACCCATCGTGAACTCTCAAACATAAGGCCAGCAAATGTTTATTCTGAGTACGATTTTACATGAATTGATAAACACGAAATTAAATTAATTCATATAAATAATAATAAACATGAAATTAAAAGCCGAATACAGGGTTTTTATTGTTATAGTTTTAATTTATGCACCGCAATTGGAATTTCTGAAATTTTGATTTTAGCATTTTACAAATGACGTATATGCAAAGCGACACAACTCATAACGAAACATGTTCTTTAATTGATTGGCGACGTATATGCGAAACAATGTACAGTCATGCCTCGTTTAGTGCAAAGGATACATTCCGAACGGTCTTTGCGCTAACGAAATGTGCACTAAACAAACCGATTATAACATGTACTTAGGATTGATCAGTTCGTGAAATTGCAAGATTCGCTAATGTTACTTTTTTATTTAATATTAATTATCATTAAAAATCAATATTAATACAATTTTAAATCTTTCGCAGCGGTGCTCGCATTTATGCATAGATCGCTAGGTTCTGCGAGTTATCATTTTCGTCACTGCAGCGCTCAAATCTACGCATAAATTACTTATTGTATGTATGTGTGGGGGTATTCACCATTTTCAATAATTGCTTGAAATTCACCAGGAAACTTTATAGCTGCATCGTTATCAGCGCTTGCTGATTCACCTGTAAAACGAATGCTATGTATATTTGCGTGGCGTTTAAAATTTTGAAACCAACCGGAACTGGCATGAAATGTTTCTGAAGAATCTCCACCCTCTTCTTGCTTTACACATTCAAACAGGGAAAGTACTTTAATGCAAATGATTGCTTGACTAAGGTGCATGTGTTCATTAGAACGCTTAGAATCAATCCACAACACTAGCAGGTTCTCAATTTTTTCAAGCATATTACTAACAATAAGTGATCGTGTGAGTTTCTTTGCAGTTATTGCACTGGCTGCTTCAATGGAACTTTTCATTTGTCTTTAACAAAACTGTATGAATTGTAGAGGTTGTGAAGTTAAACTTACGTGCAATATTGCCTAACACTCACCTTGTTCAAAACACTGAATCACTTTTAGTTTTTCCTCATGATTTATGTTTTCCTTTATAATTTAGGATTATTTTCTACACTTTGATTGCCTTTACTCAATTTTCTCCTTTCTGCCATGATTGCCATGATTTACTGAAATTATTTCCTCCTATTTACTGTGAAAATGTTATTTTGCCATAGATACCGTATTTACTCATGTACCCTGCGCACATTTTTTCCCCAAATACTGGGGAATAAAGGGGGTGTGCGTCTTACATGAGGATTTCTGAACAGGTTATATAAATTGTATCGATAGTAAATTCTCTGCAATATGCTTGCATCTACATTTATATTCGTAAAAGACGTCAAATTCTACAAAGTATATGCGTATTGATGCGACCAAGCAAACGTGTAAGTTACGCCTGCGCTGCAGACAGAAACTCACAGAAGCAAGCATAAAGAATATGCCGACTAACCGATAACTATAGTTCTATGACTACTGAGGGTTTGCTGGCTTGAAAATAGGTAGGTTCAAGTTTGGTCCTTTTCCCTCATTCACTTCAAGGAATTCGGAGTGGTGAAATTTTTTTGTGAATGAATGATTTCATCGTTCGAAAGGAAGACGGAAATCCACATCTCAAGTTCGTTTGTTCGTAACCTTCCAATATTTACTCACGAGACGATATGCAAAAAACTCCCCATACACCTAAGGAAGTTCCCGTTCATAGACGAACAAATAGTTCGTGCTCAATATCAGTTCGTAATATTACGTCAAAAATAGATGCGGAGGCGAAGTTGCGTAATAATACAACAAAAACAGTTAAGGGAGTAACAAAAGAGGACTATTGGTGAGGATATTTCTGCTAGTATCGTCATAAAGAGATCATCCAATAAATCGCAATAAATTGCATCACGTAGAAGGGAGAAGATGCTTAACTTGAGTGGAACTTGTTTCAGGGAGTGGGAATCGGTGACTTAAAAAAAACTTATTCTGGCTCAAATTAATTTTTTCCCTCCGAACCGGCCCAAAAATTGGAGTTCGCGGGTTACATGAGTAAATACGGTATTAAACAAAACATCACAAATATGTCATTGGAACTGATTACATGAAAACAGCTTTCCTTTATTTTTTTAAGCAATCAAAAGCAGTTGTTATAAGAATTTTCAAATAAGTTAAAGCAAATGTTACATTAAAATTATTTCAAATAATAATAATTTATTTAACACAAACGTTTCCCCAATTACATTTGTTGTAATAGATTTAAGATAAGCACAAATGACCATACCCTTGGCCAGATTCAAACCCGGGACTATTGTGTTGGGAGCTAGACATGCTAACCACCCCTCTACGAAGGCTGGTTCTCATTAAACAATCTATCAACTTTGGATTCAAAGAGGAATAAACATAACAATCCATTTTTCCATACACTAAAATATCCATTCCATTAGAGGAAAAACATAGTGTAAATTATGCTATTTGAGCTGTTTTTCCTCTAATGAAATATAAAAACAACCAAACTGATGGGAAATTTGTGATTTACTGAAAGATCGAATATCAATGGTCTGCTGTGGCACAAATAGTTTCATGAATGGCTATTTTATGCTGAATGAATCACGGTTTATGTGACATCTACATTTGGTATGTACTCCTGTTCCTGTTCTCATTGGATCAATGATGTTCAGCAACTATGTACTCAGGCTGCTGACTTGAGGGATTAATAACCATGAACCTACCTGCCATACTATTGAATAACAATTACAGCTTCATTGCTGAATACCTACAGAATTAGAAAAATAATAACTTTGAGGTAAGAAGAAAATAGTGCTATAAAGGCAAAAATGAAACAGCTGATAACAATAAATACAATGAGACAGAGGAATACGGCTATAATGGTAAATAATGGATGGCTGATGGTGATAAAAACTGTATCAAATGAGAGGAGAGAATAACATGAGAAAACAATTAAGTTGAAAAATTTCATTTAATGGAAATATTTCATTAAATTGAAAATTCTGACTCTTCTGTATGTTTGCATTAATTACACGATCTAAAAATTATTTATCTACACGGACATTTATCTGATTAAGAACTCATCTTCCTTATTTGTAAATACAGTAGTTTTTCAGCATTCACAGGTGTTATGTTCTTGGAAATCACAAATGTCAAATATGGGAATATTATCATCAAAAGACTATGGGAGCTTAAGTAGAACATTTCTAACAAGATTCAGGTGAAAGTAAATGGTTGAGAAAAATGCACATACAAGTTAGTAACGAATAATATTATAATTTCACAGGTAGTTACGGTGATTATAAGCAATGATAATAAAAGCAAAACTATTGAAATACTTGTAAAACAGCTTCTATGTACTGGCATGATGCAAGTCATTCTTGCAATTCACATATCCAATGTCAAATACAGTGTTTCCTCAGTTTAACGTCGCCTCGATTAACGTTGATTCACGTTAACATCATTCTAAAATTAATACCAATATTCTAATTAACGTCGACGATAATTTGAGTTAACGTCGCCCTGACTCGACACTGAAATGACACATGAAAATAACTGTGCATCTGTTGCACAAGCTGAGGCTAATCACCTTAATTGAGTGAGAAAAGCATTCTGGATTGATGCATTTTTATTAAATTTTCTATAATTGCATACTGATATTTTGTTGAAATGGGTCCCAAGAGATGTGGTAGTAATGGCAGTATGCCAGCAGGGAAAAACTTGCGCAAGACAATTACTTCAGAGCAAAAACTTAATATTGTTATGCGCCGTGAACGAGATGAAACAGCTGCAGACATAGGCAGAGTTTTGGGGTTGCCAGCTGCGATAGCAAGGACAATTCTGAAAGACTTGGACAAAATTAAAGAATTTGGAAGAGAATAACCTGAGTTTAACATCCCCCAATTTTATTTTCGTTTGTATCAGCTGTGGCTCGATGAAGTGAATAAACGAAAATATGTAGTTAAGTAAAAACAACTAAATTTGGAAGAGAATAACCTGAGTTTAACGTCCCCCAATTTTATTTTCGTTTGTATCAGCTGTGGCCCAACGAAGTGAATAAATGAAAACCCGTAGTTAAGTAAAAACAACTAAATACAGGCAGACCTCGTCTTTCGCAGCTTTATCTTTTGCATAATTCGATCATTCGTGGTTCCACATTTGTGACCAGTTTTGTCTTTCGTGGTCTTATGTTTCGCTCTTTCGCGGAAAAAATCATAGAAAAGACTGAAAAATTTTCTATTTATAGAATGAATCACGTTTTCCTCATATTTTCTCTCATAGGCCAGAAAAATATTGTTGTGTTATTCTAATATGTAAAAATATTTACATAAGTGCATTAATTTAATATACAGTAAAACCTCTATATATCGAAATGGAAGGGACCAGATTTTTAGGCATTTTGATGAATGGAGGTTCACTATAAAGAGGTTTACCGTAAGACCTTCATATTATTATTCATAAATGCACAAACTGGTAATTAAAAGTACTATTGTCTTTTTAATTATTATATTAGTATATTTATATATACACAACATAAACTTAATATATTTATAATATAAATACCAACCTAACTGAACAAAAAATGAATGTGTACTCTACCTATTGTTTACTGGAAAAAAAGCTGGTAATTTCAGTCTGTGTCATCTTTTTCTTAAATTCATTGGATACAACATTTTCTATTTTATTTAGTAGCAAGAGATTATCACCACTGCAATCCTCCATATTCATAAAAAATCTTTCTTGCACACTCAAAGCCTCTTGCACTTCACTCTTTTTTGGAGATGGAATTATTTCCTCTTCATCATTTTCTTCTTCTTCTTCCTTATTAGTCTCTGTTATAGTCTCCCTTTCAACTTCTATCTCCACTTCTACCATTTCTCCCTCAGTTGGTGCACAAGTTAATAGGGAAGTGTCAACATTAACAAAATCATTAAATGATGTTTGAAGATGAATTATTTTATTGATTTCATCCTATTCCAAACGTTCATCATCTGATACTTCATCTTCCTCATATGTTGTCCTCATAAATCCTGCCTTTATGAAGCATTTATTAATAGAGGCTGATTGAACATAATTCCATGATAGGCAGAGCCTATGCATGGCCTGCAATATATTCCATTTACACTTTGTAAGATCATTTGTTTCATCCACATTTCTTAAAATATAGAGCACCAACTGCTGTCTGTAATTTCTCTTAACACTAGAAATTATGCCCTGATCTAATGGTTGCAGTTTACTTGTGGTATTTGGAGGAAAATACATTATTTTAACATGTCGCAACACGATCCCCTCAACTTTATGAGCAGTGCACTGATCCAGAAAAAGAACTATTTTTCTGTTCTTTATGCCCATCTTTGCATCAAGCATGCTTAGCCACTCACTAAATATAGCTGCAGTTATCCATGACTTTGTAGAATTTCTGTATAAACAGGGAAGTTTTTTTATATTCTTAAAACATCTGGGTTTTTTATATTTCCCAATCACAAGTGGCTCTAATTTCTCAGTGCCATCTGCATTGGTACAGAAAAGCACTGTAAATCTCTCCTTGCTTTTTTCCCCTCCATGGCAGGGTTCTCCTTTAACTGCAATAGTTCTATCTGGGAGTAAGTTATAAAAAAATCCTGCTTCATCTGCATTGAAAATGTCTTTAGGATCATAACTCACTAAAATTGTTTGCAGAGTGTTTTTCCACTCTTCTACCACAATTGTACTTACAGAAGCTTCTTCCCCACACATTTTTAAAGTTCTTAGGTTCTAGCACACTTTAAACTTCTGTAGCCATCCATTTGACCCTTTAAAGTCATCTATTCCCATTTTCAATGCCATTTCCCTAGCCTTCTGTTGTAGAATAGGCCCAGATATAGGTATGCTTCTGGCTCTAGCTTCCATCAACCAATCAAACACACATCTAATTCTTCATTTTTCACTGCCCGAGATCTTTTATTGATGAAACCTTGATGTGCTGCTACTTCAGTATCTTTACGTTTATTTAAAATAGATGTTAGAGTCGATGGTGGTATGCCAAAGGTTTCTGCCACATCTATTTTTCTTTTCCCCTCATCAATGGCTTGGAAAATTGCTAACTTCGTTTCTATTTTCAGCAGCCGTCTTTTTCTATGATTTACCATGTCCATTATGGGTCTAAAATTAATTTATTCATAAACATATTCATTAATTACTTGTGTATTATTTGTAAATATTGCACTTAATATTATACAAGGCATAATGAAGTATATTGTTATACACCTAACAAACTTTAATTATAATCGGAAAATTAATGCATTAATAATTACATGAAAGTTGTGATATAATAAATAATATACTCACGTGATTAAGGACAAAATTAACGTTAAAAAACACGTATTTGTAGATTATGTATCCACTATAGCTTAATAACCAGTAATTTTGACAAGCTCCTCGTATTAGGCAAACATAAGCACTACACGCTCATACAAACTTGACGCATACCGGCGTATAGCTGGACGCCTGCATGAGGGGATAAACCGGGACGTGTGAGGGGATTCACCAGACGACGGGGAGTCGTGGCGTAGTGGTGCGGGCGCTGGCCTGCTACGCTTAGCAAACTCGGTGCGAACCGGGTTGCCCGGCTCCCCATTTGCGTGGTTATGTGGAGAACACGCAAATCAGCGCCCCGTCCTTCGGAAGGGACGTAAAGCCGTTGGTCCCCTTGGTGTTTCTCGTTAAGAGTAGGCTAATGCCGGCACCGGGTTTCACTCCTCCCTTGCTTTGTGATTTAGACTGAGAAGCCTTCTAGCGCTGGAGTCGTTTGAAGTCACAAGGTCCCCCCAATTGGTTGGTTCACCAGACGAGAAATCTTCGCAGCAGAAGCAGTACCTATCTTAAATATTATGTCTATGTAACATTATAGTCATGTATTCACGGTTCTTTTCAGATGTGGTAAAAAGTGATACGTACGTAGCAGTGGTGCGTTGTTAACCTCAGGACCGCGAAAGAATTGACTTAAATATTGTCTTTGCAATGTTACAGTTATATATTCGTGGGTTTTTCAGAGGCAGTAAAAGTAACATGAGAATCACGAAAGAATTGACAATTAAATGCCTTTGCAACACTCTAGTCATATTTTCAGGGCTCTTTTCAAAGGCCGTGAAAATTAATAAATACGTAGCAATGGTGTGTTAGCTGAGGATCGAGAATTAATTTACGTTTAAATGATATATCTTTGCAACATTGTAATAATATTCTCGTGACACTTTTCACGAGTGATTAAAATTGATACGTACATAAGTAGCAGTGATGTGTAACTTGAGAATCACGGAAGAATTGACTATTGGTGCTTGCCGTTGTTTCCTTTTAGAAGGGGACCGTAAATCTGAGCGAGTTGAACTCGTAGGGTCTGGCATAGGTAATAAACTACGCAACCTAACTTCAACTTAAATTGTGCATATTTGTTGCATTATGATAATATTTTGGCGACTTTTTCGAGAGGCCACTACGGTGGTTGCTTAAACGGGATAACCTTGTACGTACGTATGCATATACCATCGACTGATTTCTTTTGGTTATTCACATGCAAATTTTCATTGCAAACTAGCTTAATTATTTTATCCGTAAACAGGAATACATTATTTTACTATAGGGAGGTTGTTTTTTATCAGGGGTGCATTTTCCCATTACGATATACGGAGAATTACGAAAATACGGAGGTACGATATTAAGAGGTTTGCCTATACCGTAACATACAGTTTTGGCAGGACCCAAAAGATATTACGAAATACGGAGGTTTACGATAAACGGAGGTTCACTAGATAGAGGTTTTACTGTATATGCATAATTTAACAAATTAAATACAAGTGTTATATATACTTTTAAATATTTTTAGGATGCAATTCTCCGATACTTTTGTGCCCCTTCACAGTCAAAAGTTGCAAAATATAAGCTGGTATCACCATTCAGAAGCTTTTCTTTTTGACAACAGGGAAGTCCCGAGGGGAAAGACTCAACCCTCAACTCTTGATCTTCCTATTCAGGATTATTGGGGTATTTGCTCAGGTTTGATGTAGTTCAAACACTTAAGCTTTGAGTTTTATGCATCATTTATTATTGGTGGAGTATCGCAGAGTTTTTCAGGAATGTAACCTCCGAGAAAGGTGAGGTCTGCCTTATTTGGGGAATTAGCTCCTGCAAGTTAGGCAACCACTTCATTTTTCTACTACGGAACTTAAATAAGATTTTATTTTCTGATATTTTTTCGTGTTCTTTTATCTTGTTTAAGTCTCTCTTTCATTGACATTAATTTTTATGTCTCTTTTTCTATTTTTCTGTGGTCACCAATACAGAGGACAAACGATCTGTTCTAGCTGTGATGGGAACCAAACCCTATATTTCCCATTGCCTTAATTACTTCTCTTTCGCAATTTCATCTTTCGCTGTGTTTTCAGGAACGTAACCCCCGCAAAAGACAAGGTCTGCCTGTAAATGTTTTACTTACTGTATCTTCACATTTGTATATTATGTCTTTTTATTTTTCGAGTGGTGTTGAGTCAGAGATTTTGGAACCGACTATATTGTACAACATGGGTTCTTAAGAGAATTCTTGATTCGTTTAACGTTGTTTTGTTCAACGTCGTGAATTTCAAGAACGAATTAACAATGTTAATTGAGGACACGCTGTACATAAACAAAAGAAGAGCCCTGAAGCCAGAAGTATGAGGTGTGACCCAGACACCCCTGAACTAATGAGATCTACTGGTGGTGTCTCTTTTCACCAATGTTTCTATCAAAGAATCCATCCAGATTATCCAAGAATTCACCAAGGACTTTGGAAGGACTTTCCGGATCTTGTTGAATTCTGCCCCTGGAATTCATATTTATTCATATAATGAATACCGAAAAGAAGTGGTCCTAAAAAGAGATATTATGAACAAACAATCGCGTCTTTTAGGTCTTTGTGATTGAGAATTTTTCAACAGAAGAATTTGATATTTGGTCTCAAGGTTGTACTGAAAGATTCATATTCCATCCACATAGATAAGCCACTTCTGGAGAATTCTTGGCTTATTGTTAGATCAAAAGAAAAGTCAGCCCATTGCAATTTTTGTTCATTGATCAAAACTTTTGGAACTATTTTAATGGCAACAGCAAGAAAATCTGTTAAGAAAAAACTATTTGAGTTTATTCATACATAACACATGGTTGGGGTTTAAACAATATTGATAACAAAATAACAAAGAATCTGAGATAAGTTTTCATGTCCCGCCAACTGTCCATTGCTGCCAAAAAGACTACAAAAAACCAGCCAAGAAACTTCATGTTTGTACTGCTGAGAAAAAAACTTCCTGTGAAAATCCAAGTAAGCACACATCCAGGAAATAGATTAACCACTATAGCTGAAGATTTCACATAAAAGCAATGCCAGAAAGACCTTAAACCAAAAAAAGATTAATCTCTCTCAAAATAAAATAATTTTCTCATAAAAAATTTCAGTGGCAGAAATTTACATAGATAAATAGTTAGAAAATAACACAAATTCACTGTGTTGAAAGCAACAACTTTTGATTGACACTGTTTTGAATCTGCAAATATTAAATTCTTTTAATTATCGTAATATTTGAATGTAATATGCTTGGAAATAGATTGTTTACAAACAAATTTGGTTAACTGTTAAGAAAAGTATTCTTTATAGGTGATTTTCAGTTTTTCGTAAACTAAAATGTTTTTGTACATATTGCATATGCCCTAGAATTGGCAGCGAAAGTAGGTTCACTAAATCCGTAGAAATTCAATGGGCACTTACATTAGTAAATTAATAAAAACCTTATAATATAAATGAAAACCCTAAAGCAGTGGTGCCCAACCCACAGCCCGCGGGCCAGATGTTGCCCGCGAAGGGTCTTTATGCGGCCCACAAAGCTTTGATGGAAAAGCAATCCAAAAAATTTAACACACGAATTCATGCATTATTCTGACATTTTTTTATAATATAACTTATAACATTGGAATTTTTAGCATAAAAATTCCATTTAGACTTGATTTTCACTAAAATAGCACCTTAGAATATCGGATTTAAACTCTTAATCCAGCCCGCCGAATAATTGGCAACTTCCAATGTGGCCTGCCAAAGGATTCGCAACCACCGATGCGGCCTGCCACGTAGAAAAGGTTGGACACCACTGCCCTAAAGTACCCAGGATATTGAACCACTTACCTCTGCTATAACAGCTTTGCCAAAATCAGCCTTTCCTCTACTCCATGCTTCTAAATTAGGAAGGTGACTGTTTACATCTTCCACATCTTCTTGTTGCTCTGCTACCACATCATTAACTACATTTCCTTTTCCCACTTCTGTGCTTTCAACAATTTCGTCCCAATTATACGCTTCATCTGACCCGAAATATGACAAGTTGTGATCTATGCCCTCTAAGCAATCTCGGCCTTTTGCACCACATTCTTTCTCCTGTCCTACATTTTTTTCTACTTCGACACCATTTACAGGCAACAAGGGTATTTTTATTTCAATTATTTTATCTTCTGTATTTACATCATTTCTAGAAAGTAACTGCTCCACAAATGAATCTTCCACATTTAAAATATGCGAGGGATTTGTTGAAGGGTTTGGTAGAGTACTAGACAAGGAGGTCCCATTTTGACCGTTCCTTGCCATATCATGCTCAACTTCAAAGCTCCCTTGTTCAGCATGTAATGGAGGAGATGAATCTGAGCTTGGTTTCATGTCAGCAATTGTGTTATTATCAGTTCCACTGGGAATCACCAAACAGGAGTTGTCTTGAGATTCACACACAATCTTATCCTGAGATTCTTCAGTTACTTTTCGTCTCTTCTTTTTTGGCTCAAGGCTGGATGATAGTAGAACAGGAGTATCAGGATCTTGGCCAAATATAAAATAATACTCTGATAGCATCTCTTCTAATCTGCTAAGAATCATATCCTACAATAGATAAATTATTAAAAATATTAGTGTGTGTATGTATATATATATATGTGTGTGCATGTGTGTGTGTGTGTGTATATATGTGCCTGTGTGTGTCCGTGCGTGCATGCGTGAGTGTACTTTTTTTACCTAAGCATAAGACAATCTCCCTAATAAAACTTCTTATTTACAGAAAAAAATATTCAAACTAGAGCTTTTATCATCTACCTTTCTGCCCATATTTCTTATTTAAGTGACACTTGTTTTTTACATTACAGGCGACTCCCAAGTCTCGATTGTTCGAGTCTCGATTAATTCGAGATTTCGATCCCACCGATCGATAATATACGCAGAATAAATTTTGCATAGTTATTGGTTCCAACCAAACGCGAGGTTTAGTTTTGGCATAGACGTAGTTATATCTGCTCTAATTGTTTGAATTTGTGCTGATTTCACTTTTTTCTGTTAATCTTTTGTTTAAATTTATTTATTTTATGGATTTATTTATAACTTTATCACTTGACATAGCATCTAAAAGGAAATGTAATAGTGATAATGTAAGTGAATCAAATAAAAGAGTGCATAAGACTCATAGTTATGAATTGAAATTAGAATTTTAAAGCATGTTGAGAAAGGTGAAAGCCATACTGAAATAGCACGATCGTTGGGAATGTGTCCAACTATTAGCACTTATGTTAAACAGAAGGAGAAAATTCTAGAACATGTGATAAATTCACGTAATTTGATAACAACAATAAACAGTCCTAGGCGTGTTGTGATTCCTAAAATGGAAAAACTTTTAAAACTTTAGGTAGATGATCAGTGTCAGAAACACATACTGAAAGCCATACTGAAATCGTAAGATCGTTGGGAATGTGTCAACTATTAGCACTTATATGAACAGAAGGAAAAAATTCTAGAACGTGATAAATTCAGGTAATTTGATAACAACAATAAACAGTTCCCCACCCAATAGCTCCTCTTCTTCCAAACTAAAATCTTCCAACTTCTCAATTAATAAACCAAGTCCAGTAAGCGCAGTTGAAAAAGATTTAAGATATGAAAATATTTTTAATTTTGTTTCTTTATTCTTAAGTTATTTTGTACATTTTTAATAACTTTTATATTAATTTCGGTGATAAATAGTTGTATGTATAGATAGATGTACGCAGTTATGTTATCCAGCTCGCACGAGTCGTTTGTAACAAACAACTCGCACGATCTAGACCGGGCTGTCTGTAAAGCATATTGCATACATCTATCTTTGAAGTTTGAAACACAAATTTATTTTTTCCTTTTCAATGCAAAAAATAAGTTACATTTAAAATATTTATTATATAATTTATTCATAATTTAATATTGTTGTATTAACATATTAGTAATGTTATTTTATCTTTATAGGACGTGAGGGGAGACTTTTTCCCGAGATGCGGGAACGTATCCCCCGATTATAACATGCAAGTATATGGAAAAACGGCGTTCAACACTCGATTATTTGAGATTCGAACACGTTTCCAGGAACGCATCCCCAACGAGACTCGGGAGTCGCCTGTATTTGTAATATAATAAATGTAATTTGGTAATGACAACATATTTCAGTGTAACACACTTATAAAAAAATTGATCCTTGCAGATTTATTTCATTTTATGCCAATATAAGATATTGGATTTTCAAATGCTAGAATAGGAAACATTTCTTATACTCAGTTGAATATAGTACATACATACATGTCTGTTTACAAAAACGTTTTTACAGGCGATGCTCGCAGGGATGCATTCCTGAAAACACTGTCGAGTGCCGTTTTCCCTTAATAGTACATGTTATTATTGAGGGATGCATGCCAGCATCTCAGTAGAAAATTATTAAGTTTCATCTCATTCAACACAAAGTTAAAATAACATTACCAAAGTGCTAAGAAAACAATATTAAATTATTAAAAAGCATAAAATAATTTAAAACTAAAGAAAAACAACTTAAATAAAAATGTTTTCATGTCTGAAATATTTTCCTACTGTGCTTATGGGACTTGGTTTATTAATTGAGAAGTAGTAAAATTTTTGTTGGAAGAATTGGCTAGGGGAATTGATATAATAGTTTCAACCCTTCAGCTCCATTAATATTTTTTTCTTAGAAAAAGTAATAAGGAAAAACCAGACATCCTTAACTGCAGTGATGCCTGTTACACTGGTTGACACGGGCACAAACGATGGTTACTACGTCTTCGCTTTCACTGTCACTGAATTCATGAACTACGATGAATTTCTCTTTGGCTCAAAATTACTTTTTGAAACAATTATTTCTTTCCATAAATTTTCTTTCAATTTCTTTTAAACATAAATTTGAAAAAGAAAACTCACAAAAGTTCTTTGATAAAATTGGCTGAGAGAGTATGCAACTCCAAACCCCGAACTGAACGCAAAGGGTACTCCCCAATTATTTCATTAGTCCTTCTGTTTGTAAACAAGGAAGAGAGACAGTGAAAGAAATCTAAAAAGCAGAGACTATAGAGATAAATTCTTGATCTGCTAGCAGGGAAAGAGGTGGGAGTTAGCTGATTGACATAACCCAAACATTAGAAGTAGTCTCACTGAAAACTCACTGGCAGATACCTTTATAAGTACATCCTAAAAATATACCTTTTTGATTAATAGAAAATGCGACTGACTCTTCGAATGGAATCCCAGAAACTTATGTAATTATATGTACTTCCAAATTCAACTGATTGGCTCGGTCAAATATGCAAAATGGAGTTATAATGTATAATGGTCGAATTCTCGAGTTAGTCGAATGTCGAAAGGTCGAATCTCAGGCATCACCTGGAAATGCCTTGAAAAAATTCATTTCATTGCTATCAACTGTTTCACATATTAAGAATTACATTATTAAAACTAACTGTTTAGAGCAGCAGTTCTCAACCTTTTTTTCATCACGACACACATGGCAGTCAATGCTCACATGCATGACTCACTGCACACTACAATCCATCAAACTAAAAATGGAGAATTAATGTTCAATAATGAAGAGTTTAAACCTAAATATTGCTTTCGCTGTTGCAAAAAATGATGAAAGAGAAAGTCAAAATCTCCTCCTAACAAAAGTTACTCTAATTTTTAAAAGTCATTATTCAAATTCTCGGTGACATGTCCCCACTTTTATGTTAAAGGAGCATCAAGGGCTCAGATGAATTCGGCAAACACAGATATCACATGCCAACTAATTCCAACAAAAGTATAGGTAGAAACTTTTAATGAAAGAAATGCTTATTTTGAGTAACAATAATAAACTTAAAATTTATTTAATTGGTACAGCTTTAATATTATAAAAATTTAACGTCATCTCAAGCATCAAAATGTCCCTTGTGATCTTGAAGATGCACCAACAGCAGTATAAACCATGCATTTAAACCCTAAACATTTGTTTGGTCATATAGATATGCATATACTTCATAGAATTCTTCATCTTATGCAAGTATAAATGTAAACGCAAGCATGTTGCAATGAATTTACTATCGAGACTCGCAATTTATATAATATGTTCATAAATCTTCATGTAAGACGTGCAGTGCAGTTTAGTGACATTTTCAGAAAAAAGGTACATGGGGTACATAAATAAATATGGTACTAGTGATTGGATAGCTACAATACACAAGGGCCCATCTTTAAATGATGTCACACTTAAGGGGGAGGGGGGGGGGGGGGTCTGGGAATATGTGACATTTTGTGACAAGGGAGGGGGAGTATATGTAAAACAATGTGATGCCACAAATAAGTAAAAATTTTGAAAGAGAGCTTAAAATAAAAATATCTGAACAACAGCGACAGAAACAATCAAGAGATAGAAGAAAAAGAAAAATGGAAGAAATCTGTGAAAAAAATCCAGAAATTAAAGAAGTTTTAAAGAGAGATACAGCAGGTAGACCAAGAGTTGAACTGGATTAGCCTGAGTTGTTGAAAGCTATTATTAATATAGCTATACATGGTTCTGCATCACATGAACGACGAAATGAAGATACTTTGAGAAGTATCAAAAGTTAGGATGAGTTTACTGAAGAAATAAGATCGGCTTTAATTTAAGTCAAAATGGTGTTTATGTTCGCTTACTTCCTAAATGCAGTTCATCTTTAGAAGGAAAACGGTGTTATCACTGTCCCAGTCAAGCTCATGAAAGCTCAAAATGATGTACACTTCCAACATGATGGGCAATTTTGCAGAGCAACTATTATTCATTTGGAAGAAATTGCTTCAATGCTTGGACCAAATGAAGTATGCTTCTTGAGCCAAGATGATAAGGCTAGTGTGCCACTTGGCTTAACAGCAGCAAAGGAGCAATCCCCATTGGTCATGCATGTTGAGTATTGAGTAAGTTTACCTGATCATGATTGGGTTGTAGCTG
Source organism: Uropetala carovei (assembly GCA_036926305.1). Taxonomy (NCBI): domain Eukaryota; kingdom Metazoa; phylum Arthropoda; class Insecta; order Odonata; family Petaluridae; genus Uropetala; species Uropetala carovei. Next base: position 55,527 of record JAXCHB010000311.1, on the reverse strand, counting down.
CCAGACATAAGTTGATACCTTCAGTTTATGCTGGAATTGAAATAAAAAAATGGAAATGGGAATCCAAATGTGGTAGGATACTCAGGCCCAACCTGCATAGCTATCAGATCCAGTAAGCACTCTTCTTCAACAGCATTTTCACATGCATTTGACTTTGAAATACTTTTGAAGTTACCAGAATTTGAAAGTATCACAAGGTTTCGGAACGAAGTAAAACCTGTTGTAATTTTTACTGTGGATGGTGGTCCTGATGAGAATCCCCGATACCAGAAGGTAATTGATGTTGGAATCAATCACTTTTAAAAATATAATTTGGATGCCCTTTTTATTGCAACCAATGCACCTGGCAGGAGTTCTTTCAATTGTGTTGAGAGAAGGATGGCACCTTTTAAGTAAGGAACTGTCTGGAGTTATTCTTCCTCATGAGCAGTATGGAAGCCACCTTGATTCACAAGGCAAAACGATTGATGATGACCTTGAAAAAGAAAACTTTGAATATTGTGGCAATACATTTACAGAAATATGGGGGCAGACAGAAATTGATGGATTTCCAACTATAGCCAAATATATATGTCCAGAAAATTCAGAGATTAATCCTGAAAATTTGTTGACAAAAGATGCTATTTGATCATCAAAACATTTGAGAACCAGCCAATATTTTACACAGATTGTAAAGTGCAGAGACATAAACTGTTGTTCAGCACCTCGAAGCTCAATGTTCAGTATTTTAACGGAATGATTCCTACCTCCACCAATTCCAATCAAACAGACAAATGAAGGTTTAAAAGCTCCATTATCAACAGATGAACAAGGTCTTAATTTGAAGTATCCATCTGTTTTCATTGCAAGTAGTATTGATTTGGAAGAAATATTACCAAGATCAGCCCAAAGTTTCAAAATTATGCCATATGATCTCTACTGTCCATCTATTCAAAAGGAATTAAGAAATTGAATATGCAATATTTGCAATCTGTATTTTGCTTCAAATGTCATGTTACAAAAACACTATAAGATACATAAGCAGACAGAGACCATGTCACAAATTCAGGAAAGAGTTACCAATTCGTATTGCTGCTGGACGACAGCGTGAAATGATGGCTATTCTAACAAACCAAGGCAATGTTCAATATGCAGAATGGATTAATGAAGAAAATTTGGATTTGAATAGAATAAAATATAATACAGATGATGGAGATTAAAATAATATGCATATTTACTTGAGATGCACCGATTACTCATTTTGGCCGAATACCGAATGGCCGAATATTAAAATCAGAATTCGGCCGATGCCGAAGATCTCCATTAGCATAAATTAGTGATGCACCGAATATCGGCTTCGGCCTTGGTAATCGGTCAAAAATGATTAAAATAATTTTTATCTTTTAAATTCTATGAGATGGAACTCTTTTGGATCTCGGAAATTAAATTTTCATTCATTTCCATAACAGTGTAAGAACACAACTTAAAACGGCGATAAAACTACAAAGAAAACGCTGAAATACAAAGTATTTGCCACAACGGCGGTTCTGGTCGCTCGCTTCGAAAACAAGGTGTGTTGATCGCTTCGAAGACACTTGCTTACCGCTCAAACGAGTACACGCATTGACGCCAGAACTTGGAACACCGCCATAACGTTACATTGCATTGTTTATCCGCTTAGTCGCTCGCGCCGCCAGCGTCACTTGTACGTGGGACAGAGCCTCGCCTATTAATTTTTAAAATGATACTACTAATAAGTTCTGGGTTTACGAAAAATCTGCACACATCCCCAATGTTGACTGTGAAAGTTGGTTACAATCGCAAGAATATTCCTCCCGGGGAATTTCGGAAATCGTTTTTAAAATACTACCAACCTGAAGTACCAACTAATGAACACTAATGTTTTCTATAGAAATCTATTTAAAGTCTTTGTTAATATGACGATATATACAAAGAATCGCAGCCTTGTTAAGTTTATTATATATTCTGTTATATAAAAATATCTGCACTTATGAAATTCAAAAATGAAACAAAAACTCAGTCGACATTGTGTCATTTTGGTTTTGGCACAATGGCGCTACTGTTTATACGTCATATTACGTCATGCAAAAACGTGAACCCGATGTTAGAGGTTGTCTGCTACTTACACAGTACTGTAAAACATCAAAAATTCCAACTAATGAGGAGTATTCTAAATAAACGAATTGTCCACATATTGGAACACTAATATATTACACGTCGTAGGCCATAAAAACGACTAGCACATAATTGTCAGGCGGAATCCGAGATATGTGAATTGTACTGGCAACAACTCAATGTATTATGCTTTTATTTAGTGTTTTCAGCTTTCTTCTATTATGTCATTATCATTTTTCGTTTTATCAAAAAAAATATGTAGTATTCAGCTATTCGGCCATCCAAAGGCTGAGGCCGAATAGCAGATTTTGGCCGAATACAGCGGCCGAACTTCGGTGCATCACTAATATTTACAGTATGGATGAGATTTTCCGAACACCATGGAAAGAATTATAATTTCTAAGTTGTTCAAATTTGTCATTTCCATTTATTTTTTCTTAAATATATTCTTATTAAATGTAATTGTTTTTAATGAATGTATTCTATAGTTACTGAAGTTACAAAAATAAAAATGGGTTAATCTGGAAGTTATAAAAGCATAAACTTTGTACATTGTTAGAGTTACCAGACATTGTTTTAAGAGTATGTACATGTAATTTTTGTATTCATTGGTACTGTATTAGCATACAATGGCATATCTACTACATTTGAGTATTTCATTTTCTATAATATTTACTTATAAAAAGCGATAATTTTATTTGTTTTGATTTTCTTTCATGTAATAACAGATTGAACACTGCACAAAGGATGTCTGGACATATCATTAATTTTAGATACTCAATGTAACTAAATTAAAAAGGACAAGGTTTTACTTTCCATGAAAACTTTATTGTAGTACTAATTGATTACTTATTTTTTTATTTTATTATTCTATATTTGGAATTTTGTGAGAAAAAATGTGCAATAATTGTATGAAATTTTGTCTATAGAATGCCTGTATGTATATATTAGCAAATAGATATTTATTCGTAATATATTATATTAATAATTTAACAATACCAATGAAAACCTTTATAATAGTTATTATTTGGAGAATTGGAAAGTGCACTCCAGTACAGTTTTTCTCTCTTGTCCTTCTTTTTTAGCAACTGAGATCTCTTAACTTTAGTTATATACAAAAAAACTTCCTTTATTAAGGAACATTGTGACAACTTTGTGACATGGGGGAGGGGGGGTATGAAGCTCGACATGACACTTTGTGACAGAGGGGGGAGGAGGGAGGGAGGCAAAAATCCCAAAAATGCTGTGACATCATTTAAGGATGGCCCCCAAGTCAATTTTAAGTGGCCTTTTCAAGAAAATATGAAAGGGAATATGGTAAAAAGATAATATTTATTATTTGATGTATCTCTTGGATGATACCCAAAGCAATTTCCAGTTTCAAAATTCTCAATTTAACATGATTATGGCTTTGTATGAGACCAGATATATAATAATTATTTACTACACCTGCATAAATTTGAGTTCTTATGCATAAAAAACACACATGACTATCATGTCTTTTTAATAATAAGTTTTTACAAAAGAATGTTTAAAAGTTTCAGAACAAGCAAAATGACTCTCTTGCCCATTGTTTCTACATGCAAACACATCAACACGAACTGATTTGATAACCTCAACTCAATTACTACAATGAAAGGGGTCAAACCAGCCATAACAGAAGTGATGATATGCACAACCTTCTTTTTCAGTCTCCTTATCAATAAATGATAAATTTAGTTTTTATAAAGAAATAATTCAGTTAAAAATGGGTTTAAAATTAAGACTTAGGCCATGAATAAATAGATAACAAACCTCACAGCGGAGAATAATTTTTGTTTTATCAGCCTCCAGATTAACATCCAGCATATCTGATGGTAAATCAATCTTCATAATCCATGATGGTTTCTTACGTTTAGGTAAATCACCAAGAGTACCTCTACTTATCCAACAGTTCATCATCTGCTCATATATCACAATAAAAATAAAAGTAATCAAAGGAATGATCTCAGAATTCCTCTTCCTTAATATACAGCAATTCTATAATGTAAAAAATCCACATGCAAGTTTAATGTAACATAACCTGCATGCACTTCAAGAACAAGCACTTTTAAAAAAGTGCTTATCTCAGGTATCTTCAATTAAATCTGATAATGTATTCAAAGTTTTTTCAGAATTATAAAAATATTCCTTACATAATATGGATAGCATGATCTCTATACTTTTATGGTTCAAAAGAAAAACTTAAGTAAGCAAATAAAAAATTTTAAACCAGGAAAGTTCCAAAATTTATACTTTCCATTCTTGCATATTCTCACATATACATACTGTAAAAAAACTACATCTGTAAATAATATTTTCATACCAAATATAATAATTTTGTGAAAAATCCATAAAGAGAACAATAAAATCAAGTAATACACTATTTTTAATTTATTACCAATTTTTTACTTAATTTATAACTGTTACTCATGTATTACAATTCTCTACATTTGCTTTGGTTACCTGATCTATTTTCTTGTGTTTAATAGGGCGTCCATTCACCAAGAGGTAAACATTAGGTACAAACCCATCTGAAGATGGATAGGAGCACATTTCTAAGATATTACAACCCTTCTGTGGCACAACCATTTCTATCTCCATCTAAAAGAAAAAATATGAAGATATGAACTGAATATTAGTGAGCCAAAAAGTAATTATTTCCTCATTTTGTCAAACTTATCATGTTAAGAGAAACGAAGATACTTATTTAGCAGATTTAAGAATCCATTTTTTCTAATAAATTAAATACTTCAACAAAATTCAGTATTTTAGCACATAATGAAATTTATAAAAATATCCTATCCAATTGATTTATAATGGCAATCAGACTTTTAACAAATAGAAACTGACAATTCAGAAATGAATACTTTTAAAAGGGAATTATGGATGCCACCTAAAGGCTTTCATTCAACTGACGTCTACATGTATTCCTTTGATCAGGAGATTCTCTTAACTGATGTCACTATTACAACCTTCACTAAGTAGGTCAAATGCTCAATTCTACTAAGAAACCTAAGCAATATAATTACTGCTTGAAAAAAGGTGAGTAACTTTGTAATAAAATAATTACCATACATAATGGCATGTAAGTTAACCTTAAAAAACTTTTAAAAAGTTATCGTTGAATTAGACCCAAGTTCATAAATAGAAATTACAATGAGAGAGTGAGGGAGGGAGATTTCCATCCAATTAGTTTCTTACTGATGCTACCCAAATTCTTTGAAATATTGGTACAGTGAACCCTCAGTATATTGAACCTTGATGGAATGGACTTTATACAACAGACAGATTTTCCAACTGTTACTTTCTCCCAGATTTCCAACAGGGTTGGGAAAAATCTAAAATCTCAAAAAAGTATCCCAAGTTTGATTCCTAAGAATAATTCCATTTCAAATAAGAATACCGTATATGACCGAATATAGCCTCCCTGTTTTTGCCCAAAAGCGAAGTGCAAAAGTTGGGGGGGGGGGGCTATTTTCGGGCACTAAAAATTAGGTGTGCAAAGCTTCAATAATGATGAATTTCATTCGAGTCAGTAAGTGTTTCTATCCATTGTAAGACTAAACTACTCGGGTTGCGAATATTTATTTGCAAGGCTGATTGACGTCACCATATAGGAAGGATTTTTCTATTACCTGATCGCTCTCATTATTGTCAAATTGCAAGTTTTACCGTATTTGCTCGTGTAAGCCGAGACCTCGTGTATTCCGCGCACCCCGGTTTTTGGGCCAGCTCTAGGGAAAAAAATTTATTTGAGCCGAAAAAGGGTTTTTTAAATCACCAATTCCTATTTCTAAAAAATGCTACGCTCAAGTTAAGCATCTTCACATTCCTACGTGACGAATTTATTGGGTGATCTCTCTATATCGGTACTAGCAGAAATCTCGGTAGTCCTCTTTTGTTAAACACGTAACTGTTTTGTGGTCACATTGGTCATGTTCGCAGAAATCACTCCGGTAGCGATCATTCTGCTGTACGTAATTTTCCAGCCATATGGTCACTGATCCCTACCGTAGCGGTCGTCATTTTTTTGGCGAACTAAAATTATGATCAGCGATCATTCAATGATCACCACGGTGGCTATGACTTTCATAGACGTATCATAGGATAAAGGAAGCGCGCCGTATCTGAACATGGTAGGCGTCGTCTGCCGTGAGAACAAAACCCCCACCAACCCGAACTGGTCGCGCATGCGCCGTGGCCTCTGTGACGATTGCAGCAGTTCGTCGAGTTTGGGGAGCACCCGTTAATAAACTTAAAACTCATTTAAAATTTTTATACAATGAATGAAAATGACTAAATACACCGAAATTCAGAAATAGAATAATAGATGCGGCATGGGTGCTAGCTTAACGTATATTTGTTTACCGACACGACATTTTGGGAAAAAAGGTGAGCGGCAAATAAAAGAATTCGTGTAAGACACGCACCCCCTCTTTTCCACCAGCGTTTTGGGAAAAAAGGTGCGCAGCTTACACGAGCAAATACGGTAATACCAACAAAATTAACCTTGCCCGAGAATGGACTAATTGCCTGGCTAAGCTGGAATTGTTAATTACACAAACGAAAGATAGATCGAAATATGAGCAAAGTGCGAATTTATATTGCTGCATAAATTGGTATGTTATTTCGACTTGCTAATATTGCTGCATTAATTAGTATGTTATTTCGACTTTTTAAAGTTTATTTTTACTCCCTAAAAATGTATTTTTGTTCAAGTCCTTGTCAAATATCTCTCTCATTAGTATACCCTCTGAATTCTGAGGAACAAATCTGAAAACCTTAAAATTCCAATTAGCATGGCGTTTTATCACTCGCTAATTGGTACTTTTTTATTAAATGAGTGCAAGTTTGATATTTCTTCAAATTATACAACATGTTTCATGACATTAAAGTCCTAAAAATAATCGTCCTTTCAGGGTATTAAAATATTTTCTAGATTTGTGTGAGAAAAATGGGTAGGGGGGCTATATTCGGGGGGGGGGGCTATATTCGGTCAAATACGGTACATGTGAAAATCAATTTTCATTTCGCTAAACATTTTTCTTAAAGTCAACATAATTTATTTCATTTTTAAGTTTGTTCTGATATAAATATGCTACTGTATGCAAACAGCAAGCACCTTTTACTAATAAAATATAAAAATGAATACAAAATTCATACGATTCATATTTTTGGTAAATTAATTAGAAAGACTCTGCACAATTTTTTAATGCACTCTAACAATTTGTATAAATATATAGCAGAGTAAAACAATATATTTCATAGCATGCCAATTTTAGCAATTTAAGCCAACATCCACATTTCCTTTAGATGTTTTGGATATAACAGACATTCGGCTATAACGGACAGACCTTTCCCCCAATATATCGAGGGTCCACTGGACATGAACAAATAAGATCATTCTTGAGTCAAATCACTTACTAGATCTCATGCAGTCAGGATTAAATAAATCTCATATCACCACCACAGCATTACTGAACATTACAGATTGCACTCCCTGAATAATAGGGAATTGACCATTCTATTTTTTATTGACATGAGCAAAACATTCAAGTCCTTAGATAAAGACACTGTTAGACAAGCTACACTGTTTAAGATCCTCAGCAATGGTAATAAATTGGATCTGATCCTACCTAACTGATAGACACCACAAGGTAATAGAAAAGAAACTGCCCTCCTCTTCGATTAAATTAACCAGAGGTGTCCCGCAAGGCTTAATTAGGGCCCCTTACTATTCTCCCTCTACGTAAATGATTGCTCGCACATTCTTAAATATTGCAAATATCACTTACATGCTGATGACTTTCAGGTTTACCTAAACATCATCCCTTTCAACTTACAAGGGGAAGACCAGATTTACGGGTCACCGATCTAGCTGAAATTTGGTAGGTATATAGCCCGCAACACCACGATAATGAATAACCCCCCTTTTGCAGTTATATGAGCAACAGTTTAGCAATAAAATGCGCTTGTAGTTTGGATTTTCAGAGATGTCTGTCTGTCTCCGCTACACATGTAAGGTACGGCGTGGCGGAGGGGTAACGTGGTAGGCTACAGAGGTGAAGGTACAGAGTTCGCACCCAGTTGCTTTTTTTCACCTGAATGAGCAAAATGAGTTACATTTTTTAATTCAGTATGCAGAAATTATAAAATTCTGATTTTTTTAGGAAGATTGGAGTTGCCCGCAAAGGCAGTGAGCTGCTACACTAGAAAATATTGGTGCTTCCGTTGTTTTTTTGATTTGTATCACCCCACATACTGTTATGAGAATGAGATGGAATAGGATCAAGATGAATGAAATACCAAAAGAAGAGATAAAAATGTAGAAAAGCCCAAGAAAAAAATGGAAAAAACAAAAAAATCAAAAAAAAATTAAAAATTCCAGAAACAATGTAAAAAGTATGGTTTTCATAATAATGTAGCATCGTCGCATAAATGAAACAAAAATTAATGTCAATAACAAGCGAAAAAAAGCAACTGGGCACGAACTCTGTACCTTCACCTCCGTAGCCTACCACGTTACCCCTCCGCCACGTCATACCTTACATGTGTAGCGGAGACAGATGGACATCTCTGAAAATCCAAACTACAAATGCATTTTATTGCTAAACTATTGCTCATATAACGACAAAAGGGGGATTACTGATTATCGTGGTGTTGCGGGCTATATACCTACCAAATTTCAGCTAGATTGGTGACCAGTAAACCTGGTCTTTCCCTTGTTAGAGAAATCTTTAGAGAAAGTTAACCCTTAAGTAGTCGCGTGGCCTTTCGTAACTTAAGTGGGCTCGTGGGGTCTTTAAAGACCCTAAAAGAAAATGTTTATATCTATGCCGAGTTGTTGATTTTCATAACAGTTATTTCAGATGAGAAGTCTAATACCTTATATAACAACGTGCATCCATCAGATTTTCCATATTGTTAATAACATTTAATTATTTCTAATATTTACGTTAGCTGCTATTTTCGGGTGTCGCTTTCGCACATTAATACATAATCTTCCGTGTAAATTCATAGCATGTTGATAAATTAATTTAATCTCCACTAAGGTCTTCTATAAACTTTATTTAAATATTATGTAATTGTTATATTCGTTTAGTACGTTATTTAATGGGTGAATTCTTTCCTGTAATATGCACCTCTTAATCCTCCCAAAGAATCGTTACCTTGCATATGATTACACTAAACTCGAGTGCATTATTAGTTTTTTGCAATGAAATTCGAATAATCTTTGCAAATAAATGTACAATAACTTATAAACATTTACTTGGATACATGAATTTCTTTTTCTCTCACTCATGTATGATCTCCACCTTCTCAACTTTTTTAGAATAAATATACGGTTATAGTACTCGATGTGTTACTGAACTAGAGGGTCAAAACAATAAATTAGAAACCACTTTGGATGCATAAACATGATGTATGTTTATTTAACCTCTTGAAATTTAACAACACAATCACTGCATATAGTTTTCATGTGATATAAGCACATCGTTTTGGTACAGAAATTGCAATGCTGATTCGTTTTTTGTCCACATTTCTCAGACAAATTGTGTACCTAGCTTGAACTTTGGGGTCTAAATGAATGCGTTTTTCCAATGGTGGCGATCCCGTTAATTTAGAGGCTTTTTGGTGGAGTGATCTTGGCACATATGTACTTAGATATTGCCCTTTTGTGAAAAGACGAAACTCACAGGTACTCATTTGGAGATGTGTCGGCGTGAGATATAGGAGACACACTAAGTAGCTTGAAACACACAGACAGATGATGGAAACAAACTTTCTCGCATAAAAAAACGGACGGTCGAAAGGATTAGTGCAAGAAATTGACAATAGCGTTGACGAGGAAACCAGTGAAAAGATAGGAGCTCGAGACAAGTGCACACTCACACGGGGATCCTTCCCCCCTTTCGCGGTCATCCGGGAAGGGAACTGTGCAGGTCATATTCCTCGCTTGTGTTCAGACCAAGGGTTTTCCTCATGCTGATAAAGAATTGCTTGGTTTCCTAAACCAGAATGCAGAAGGGTATTTCCACAGGTCTCACATCAAGGGAAGAGATATAATCTAAAATAGTATGGAATAACAGCAATGCTGCCAGTGTTCCACTACTGTCGTTTTTCTTGGAAGGCCTTATATTCTTTGCTAAAGGCTTTCACATAGCTCTGGAGAAAAGGAAACGCTTCATTTTGTAGAAGAAAATACAGACAGGAAGTTTTCTCTGAGAGATAAAGAGAAAAATATATAAGTTCGAAATAGTCGTGCAAGTAGGCACGTGGGGTCTTAAATGACCCCAAAGATAAAAAATGAATTTTTACAAGAAGACCATAGCACATATTGCCAATATTTTTACACGAACAAAAGGAGATAATTATTCTAGGAAGGTACTGAAAAAATCTACCTCATACAAATAATTGCAAGAAAAATACAGCGTATTTTAAAGGCATGGGGTCTTTAAAGACCCCACGTGCCTACTTAAGGGTTAACAATGATTTATCAATGCTTAGCAGCTGAAGCAAAAATATTTTTCCAAATCTCAAGAAAATTTAATATGTTATTCTGAGATCCTTACATATATCTTCTCTAAAGAAGTAACATTTCTTTCAATTTTTTATACAAGTATACCTTGGTTAATGAAGTAGATTTGTTCCACGGCAGCACTTCGTTATCAGAAACATCATTACCAGAGGTATAAATCACATAAGAAAGCTAGGGATGCATTCTAGGGGTTCAGAAAAGGGGATTTTAGTACCAAAACTTCGGCATATAATAAAAGAAATGGACAAAACTGCTGGTAAACATGCAATGAGCATTTTAAAATTTCGAAAACTACAATGAGTATTAAAACAAAATGACAGGGTTTTTCTGGGGTTCATTTGCTGCAATTTCGCATCGGTGGCAGTATAGATGACAGGGAAAAAACAGAGGGAAGAAGCCTTTGTACTTGTTTCGAAGATGGACTAGACCAGTGGTCTTCAAGGTGGGCGATAGCGCCCACCAGTGGGCATTTTTGGATTTTTAGTGGGCGTTAAAGAACTCACCAAATGCTATTCTAATTTTTACACTGAAAAATAACATTCTATAAAAAAGCTTAATGATACGCACACATATTCTGTACAACTATTTTATGTACAACTATTACAGTTCGTTTGTCATTAACTATAATATCATATCATACTATGCTAGCGACAATGTATCTATGCTGCGGTAAAATCAAAAGGCCCATGAGGGTGGTCAGAGTTTCTCACAGAAGCAGTGAAGCGTTTAAGTTATTTTATCAAATATATAAAATCATAAATTTTTAAACACTGTTATTACCACTGAGACCGTATTCGGTAATCTCATCTAACGACAATCCCGCTAGTATTAGGGTTACCATACCTTCGTAAGTCGCACTGCTACTGGGGGTGCAAAATTCTTCTTTGCCCCGGGCGCCATAAACCCTCACTACGCCACTGGGTGGGCGGTGAACTTATTTCAAAGGATAACAAATGGTAAAAGTGGGCGGTGACTCAAAAAAGGTTGAAGACCACTGGACTAGACTTATGACTTGAATATCTGTTTCTAAAGAAATAGATTTAGGCTTCGCTTTTTGCTTATTAAACCCACTTTCACTTGAAATAAAGCCTGTTTCACACGGTGCGTTTTTCCTTGCTGGCTAGCATGCGAGATTCCCTGCGTGCTACTCTGCGGGCTACGCTGATGGGCGCTGTGCTTGGTTCGCTGATGGTTACCGTTTCACACGGTGCGTGAACGCAAGGAATCCTTCCATTTGGAGATAGGTCAGTGTCGTGCCGTGCAGAGGACTCTGAGAGCGGGCTGACTTGCGCGCCACACGGGTGAAAATGCAAGTTTTTACGACAGGGCGGTGGACTCTGCGTTGATCACGTGATGTAGCGCTCGGTGGTGGTTGGCCGACACCGCCAGCCAGCAGGAAAACACGCAGGAAAAATAGCACATGACCTAACCTCAAAAACCAGCAAGGTAGCAAGCAAGGCAGCCATCAGCGAGCTGGATTTCCAGCAAAGCTAGCACGCACAGCAGCCATCAGGGCTCCACGCAAGCAATCCATCAAGGAAAAACGCACCGTGTGAAACGGGTTTAAGTTTGAAGGAAATATACTGGGGTAATAACTGACTTTATCCCAATCAAAAAACAGTAAAAATGTAAAATGAACGTATGTCCCTTCAATACGAAAATGAGAGGTTTATTAAGCTAACACACTCGGAATTGGCTACTTCGAGCTAAAGAGTCAAACTAACTCATTCTATGGTACTTTATGTATTTATAAAATAGATCGAGAACATAGTAACATTTTAATTTAGTAGCTGCAATGTTGCAAGCATATGATACTATATTAGTGAAGCTTCAAAATGTAAGTAGCGCCAGTATCAATTCCTGCCTCAGCAACCTGAGCCATATTACATGCATATACTACTTTGCAATATTTCCGACTTGATCGAATTTTCACTGTGGAATTTCAATCTTAGTTATAAAGGAGCTTCATTCCCAGAGGCTTCGTTAATCGAGATATACCTGTATAACCATTCCATTCTCCAACCATGTCAATGATCTCAGAATAACAATAAATGAAACTCTTTCTTGGAACTACCTTCTATTAAAATCTGTAAGAAAGTTTACTCTTCCCTTCACTTCTTTAGGCGATTAAATAACACTTTCTCACACAAAAAGCAGCTAGCCAAAAATTAAAACAATGAGAAAACTTATTAACTTACTAAGTTATCTCTTCGTTTTTTACTTTCTCATACGAAGTATAAAGAAAGTATTGTTATGGGGAGAAATTCGACGTCGACATTTTTACAGAAATATACGTTTTTAGGTGTCGCTGAATCCGAAAAAGTGGTTTTCGCAATGCTGTCTGTCTGTTACTGGCTCTGGAGCCTAAACGGTAGAGCAAAAATGAATGAAATCTCGTACTTTGGCATTTTCTCATACTGAGCAGAGTATATGTAGAAATGGTTGAAATTGCTCAATAATTAAGGGTAGTTTATTCTATGCATTTTTAACAACAATTCGATTTTCTCAAAAACAGCACTAACGTTGATCATATTTCGTACAGTTACCTGAGTTTACGTCTTCAATAATACTGCATAGTTCATATTTCTCAAAAAATGAATATAAGGCTAGTTTATTCTAGGAAACTTTAGCAATAATTTGATTTTCTCAAAAACGGCTCGATTTTGATCAAATTTTGTAGTTACTTGAGCATACGTCTGCAATATTACTACCTATTTCATTTTTCTCAATGAATGAGTATAAGGCCAGTTTATTCTTGGTCAACTTTAACAAAAATTGGATTTTCTAAAAACCAGCTGATACAATTTTCATTTTCTAAAGATAACTAAACGACACATTATTATATGAGAAAGTTTGTACAATGTATGTTGTACTGATTTTTTTATGATGTAGTTTGACCAAGTTAATCCATCAAATCTAAGCAACTAGTCCAGGGGTGGGGAACCCTTGGCACGCGTGCCAAATGTGGCACGCCAACGACCTTTTTTCGGCACACAACCCAGGGCTCACCTTAAAAAATAATTAAATAAATAAATATCCAACATCTTCGCTGGAATGGTATATTTTAACTTAATAGAATACAATTGTATTAAGTAGAGCGATACCAAATAAAAATGCAATAAAGAAACAAACACCATCAACTGTTTTAGTAATAATAAGTAATAAGAAAATGAAACAAACATACTATTTCCAAGCTATCTATCTCCGCGATATACTGACGTACAAGTTTTGTCCCGTTCAGGTGTTGCATCATTCGCCAGGCAGCCAGGCGTGACTCCTTTACCATCATGTTGTATATTTTTTCGTGTTTCGTAAAGCATTTATCGGTTTTATAAAGTGTGTATATACGTGGATTTGGATTTAATTCAATCGTAATTAACTAAAATATGGATTGGAAGTATTTATTGTCAATTAATATGTTTAATTTATTAGATATAAATGCAAGTTTGCTTTACATTGCCATAAACATAAGTTATTGTTAAAGCTATGTGAAATGTATTATCAATATTCAGGATTATGAAGTGTTATCTGCAGGTAATTAGATGTCATGCGTACCCTTCTCTTTCATTTGCATGTGTGTAGGGAGGCTTATAATTGTACTAATTTTTGGTTTACTTAAACTTGGTAGGTGTATGCAGAGAGTGATTATGATGAGATTTTCTGAGTCCAAATTATATTTTCTGTCAGTGTCCATACGTTTCTGTCCACATTTTTACACCCCATGATCCGATTTTCATTAAAGTTGGAAGGTTATGAAGAAAGCAATTATTTTTTGTATGTACCTTGTGGTTGTACAACTTTGGTCATTCAGTTGTAATTTACTTTTTTCCTTTTGCCTTACGCTTTATTCCCTTCTTGACTTCCTTTCTTTCCTCCTCCTTTTTTCTATTCATATTTATGCTTTATATATAAATATACCATTATCATATATTTTTATTTGCTTCCTGCCCTTTACAGATTGTACAGAATGTCACAACCACCAGCAAAGAAACATAGACATTCAAATGAAGAGGATATTAGAGAATTTAAAGAATACTGGACTGAAAAATTTGGTATGACTAAGAAAGATAAAAAAGCAGTATGCATTTTATATTCGGAATCAGTTGTTTGTAGGACTTCTTCTATAAAGAGACATTTTGAAACTGTTCATAAGAACTTAAGCAATAAAAGTGAGCAAGAACAGAGAGAAATAATTTCTCGTGAACTGAGCAAGACAAAAAGACAGTGCGATACATTGATGAAATTTATTTCAGGTAGGCCTAGTTCCAACTTAGTTGCTGCTAGTTTTGAGATTTCAAAAGTTATTGCCCAACATGGAAAACCACTCAGTGATGGGGAGTATATTAAAGAAGCATGGCTAGAATGTGCTCCTTTCCTTTTTGACAATCATTCAGAAAAGGAAAAAATTATTCAGCGCATTAAAGATTTGTCTGTGAGTAGCAAAACAGTTAAGGACAGGATACTTAAATTGGAAAGGAATACAGCAGAACAATTAACAAGAGATTTGGCTTCATGTAAGTTCTTTTCTATTTGTGTTGATGAGTGCACAGACAGTACGTCATCAGCTAGGCTAGCAATCTTTGCTCGATTTTGTAGGGTTGACGAAGTATGCGAAGAGATGATTAACCTTGTAACACTACCTGAGCGTACCACTGGGGTTGAAATATGTAAAGCAGTTATGAACGAATTATCTCTTCGACAAATTGATATTTCAAAAGTAGTATCCATCACAACAGATGGTGCACCCAGCATGACTGGTAAGGAAGCAGGATTTGTAAATCTGTTTGCAAAACATGTTGGTCATCCATTGATAGGTTTTCATTGCATCATACATGAGGAGACTTTATGTGCAAAAGCTGGTCTAAAGGAACTTCAAGAAGTAATGCAAACAGTAACCAAGGTCGTTAATTACATTTCTGCACTTGCTTTGAATAAAAGACAATTTCAGAATTTATTGAATGAGGTGGATTCGGTGTACAAAGGACTAATAACGTACAACAATGTTCGTTGGCTTAGTCGAGGACTTGTTCTGAAATGATTTGTTGAATGCCTAGATGAAATAAATCTTTTTTTGACTAACCAACAATTGTCTTATAAAGAATTGTATGACATTGTGTGGGTTTGTAAATTCATGTTTTTTTCAGATTTTTGCGAACATTTAAATGACTTGAGCGTTAAACTACAGGGCTCTGGTAAGACTTTTGATGTTATGTTTGATGACATAAAGGCATTTAAAATGAAACTAGGAGTTTTTAAGAGGGATGTAGATAGTGAGACATTTAGATATTTTCCAAACCTTAAGAAATATATCAATGATCTCCAAAAGGATGACAAAACAGACTGCCAATGTCTTCAAAAGCTATTTTTAAACGTCATTGAGTCAACTGTTGAGCAGTTCTCTCTAAGATTTGTTAAGTTCAGAGATTTAGAAGAAACTGCAAAATTCATTAAGTTTCCAGACACTATAAAACTGGATGAACTAAACTTGCAGATGTTTTCGTGGATAGATATGGAAGATTTTGAAATGCAGTTGATTGATTTTCAAAGTAGCTCAATTTGGAGGCAGAAATTTGTTGACCTCAGAGCTGACTTGGAAGATATTGAAAAGGAGCGATTAGAGACGGGAGTAACAGAGAGGTGCGGAAAACGAGGTATTAAGGATTTGGAATACTATTCCAGAAACCTTTGTATGTTTAAAAAACCTTGCAACAGCATTACTATCCATTTTTGCATCTACATATTCTTGTGAATCATTGTTCTCAGTGATGAACTTTGTTAAGTCTCGTAATAGGAGTAGCCTTACAGATGAAACTAGTAGCGCATGCATATCTCTAAAGGTTACAAAATATAAACCTGATATAAATTATCTGTCATCAGTGATGAAGCAGCAAAAGTCTCATTGATTTAAATAAATAAAATGTTCACAATTTTTCTTTCTCTAGTTTTGATTTGATGTTTTCTGCTAAAAAATTGTAAAGATTAACTTCTGTTTAATATATTATGTAGGTAAAATAACATTTTATTTTCTCTGTAATTTTTGTTTTGCTCATAAGGGATTAAGAATTAATAAAAGAATATCTTTAATTTTATTTTCTTTTATTGTGTTTTAGTCAAGTAAAACGATTATGAGATTGGGCATTGTAATGTATTGGGAAAACTTGAAAAAACTTATGTCTGATTGATCTTTATAAAAAAACAAAAACAAAAAATTCAGAATTACTGTTTACTCTTTTGCTAATGTTAAAAATTGCGTCCTTAAATTGTGTGGCTGTATATGGCAGCTAGAATTACACTTAAAGGTTAATAAAAATATCCACGCTATCAACAGGGTAGAAGGACTTTTAAGTAAAAATTCCGTCACTAACTTTTACATTCATTCAATCTTACATGACTTAAAATAATCACTCTTACAATATTCTTTGATTTTACTGCTCTAGTGTGATTTCTGAGTATTTGAAAAGGTTCTCATAATACTTAAAAGACACGAAATAATAATATGTTCCACAAAATTTCGGTTGGCACGTGAGAAAATTATGCATTAAAGATTTGGCGATTTTGGCACGCACACTTAAAAAGGTTGCCCACCCATGAACTAGTCGATTCACTTCAGCTTCAGCAATTTCATTTACCTAGATTTAACTCAAGAGCTCCCTATTAAGCTCTATTAAGTGCAGAATGCTTGCTAAGATACATATACAATCTAAAAAAACTCTGATCACTTCTCAAAACCTCTATTAAACTCTCTTGGCTAAACCTATAAGGCACCTGCAGCTACTCTCGTTATCATTCCAAATTCATAAAAACAACACACAACTTTAGATTTCTTTGCACTTCAGCAGCATCAATACTGTTCCTAGTTTACACACAAGAGGAACCCACAAACTTCTAATTCCACACCACAGAAGGAAATCTACAAAAAATCATTCATGGTAACAGCTTGCAGATTATGGAATGAACTTTCAGCTTTTATTTTAAATTCACCACCTATAAACTCCTTTAATTGAGCCTATCACAAACATCTTCACTCACAGTGCATAAAGTTAATTAACCTAATTCTCTATATTCATTCCAGGTACTGGCCGAGAATACGCCCACATAAAAAGCCCAGAACCCACACTTTCAAATTACACACTTATTCTACCAGAATTTCACCGCTAAGTTGAGCAATTTTGTAGCATAATATCAGTGTATTATCTAACCCTAATTTCTTTGTAATTTATGTTTTTTATTTGTCTCATCAAATGTCATACTAAATGCTTCTAAATGCTTATTAGTGTATATGTAGATATATGTATATATGTTTATCTATTTACATCAATATGATGGGTGAAAAGTAATATATCAAATATGGAAATTTCAACAGATACTTTTGTTATGTTCAACAATGTGTTTCCAGTTGTCTTTCTTTTCTGAATTTAATGCTTGAAGTGAGGTGCACAATCTGTGAAATCTTTATCGATTTGTGTATGACGGACGATCCTAAGTTAAACTTAAAATACTTGCATTAAAAATGAGTAAATGATTATCAAACTGACATATGACAGGCTTTCTTTAGTTAAACTTAAAATAGTTGTGTATATTCTTCATGAAAGAGAATGAATGTGTATTCACTATAATAATTGAAGAATGTTATTTACTTTGGTTGATATGAAAATCATTTCCCTCTCCTTCCTTCCATCTATCTCGTATTAAAAGCATTCAAAGCATGCTTACACACCCATAATAAGGACTGAAATGACAATAGGAATTCAAGGTCTAACAATGTAATTAGTAGGCAAGACAACATCCCATTAAAATGGTAAGATTTTCCCAAAATATGTGAATTACAAACATTTAAAATGAGGGATTTCGAACTGTAGGTGGAAAAAGATGAACAGAATAATAAACTATAATTTATATCTTCAAAATGGTTCATATTCAAAGATCATAAGTTAATTCTTTTTAATTTTAATCTAAACAAGAATGAAAGCCTGCATGTACAAAAAGTCGATTTAAGTGTTATTTTAATGGGAAATGGAAATGCTTTCCATTGAAGTCAAACTCTGGACTTTTTCATAGATTTTTTTCGTCTTAGCCTTAAAATATGTGAATCAAGCATTCCTGCCAAATTTACAGTTTCTATCTCTATTCTTTCTTGAGTTATCGATAGAGGGGTGGTTAGTATGTCTAGCTCCCAATGTTAAGGTCGTGGGCTCAAATCCTGCTAAGGGCATGTAAAAATAAATATTATTATTTGCATTTTTTTCTAGCGAGCGGGTTTAGCAATACATAGGACAAACCAACCAAAGACTGCTGAAACTGATTGACTTTATATAATGATCACATGCCTAAAGATGCATTTTCATGCCAAAAAATGAAGGTTAACTTATACACCTCAATATATGGTACGTAACTGTTAAGTAAATATATTAATATGCTTATGGCTCAATAACTTTGATGCTTGAATTCTTTTACAAATTTCACCTTGAAAGCTTACCTCTACACATTCAGGTTCATCCATATCTATAGTTTCCATGCTATCATCATCAATGACTCTTTCCATAGGAACCTGAGAACCTTTCCAGAATAGTCGTTGCATTTTAAGTGCAAGTTTGTATCCCAATACCTCCTGGGCAGCAGAAAAGACAGAAGAAACAGAAGGTTTCCGCCAGATAGTGGAACCATCATGTGACAGAGTGATTGAAAGGCCAGGTTTTGCTAACGCAAAGCACCGCAGAAGTCTCAGTGTGGTCTTGAGAGAAGATGAAGATGATGTTGAAAGCATTTTACGACGAACAGGTACAGACCCAAACAAACTCTCCACCACTACACTTGTGCCTGTCAGGTGAAACAGAAACCTAATTCAATAATTTTAATGAATGCATAATAAATCTTACACATTTTACAAATAGAATTCATTTAAGCTAGATTTTTAAAATTGAGAAGTACTTCACCAAAGAGCAAAGAGATGGATTTCATTTCTAAGCTAAGAACCAAAGGTATTAACATGAACTTCTTTGCTAGCAACTTAAGCTTTCTAACATGCCTCTGACGACAACTTACAACAACATGCCCCCTGATCATCACTGATGCAGTCACTACAAATACCTTGTGTGTTTTATGTGTGTGTGTAGCAGAACCCTGCATCAGGTTAGGATTTTAAAATTTCAGGTCACCCGAAATATATAGGAAAAAAATTCTTCTATAACAAAATAAAACTCATTAAATGTATTAAAGAAATTAACAAAGGAAAGGATATAGTGACTAAGATATTATTAAAAGGGAGGAAAAATGGAAAAAATAAAAGTAAAAAGGGAAATGATGAATTGGATATTTAAGGAAAAGAAAGGCATCCATTTTAATTTTCTTATTTTATTTGTTTTTTGCAATTCAGGGAACTGACTTTTTTCATTTGCTTTATGATCTGTCAAAAATGTCGGGTCCAGGTGGACAGTCAGGTTCAGGTACAGAGAAAACATATGTTCGGGTTCAGGTGGGATCAGGTTCAAAAAAATTTTGAGTTGCAGTGCACTGGTGTGTAGTAAAAAATACAAAATTTACCAACACAATGATGAGAAGGCTTTGAGGATATGATTCTTCTTTCTTTATCCAAAGTATAGGTGATAGCGAAGTCATCATCCACTGTGCGTGTGGTGAAACTTACATCAGCAACAGCACACAAGGCATTAAAAGCTTGACCACGGAAACCATAGCTAGCCAAATGATCTGAAACCAAACGGTCCATGAGATAAAATTTAAGTTCTGTACGAAATATTGTTCAAGGGCAAAATATGCTGTTGAGCAAAATGGAAAAGCGTAATTAAAAAGAATACTATTTACCTATATTTAAAAATTTAGAATTATTCAGGCAATTAACTATATGTAAAGTTACATAACTTCATATATAACAGATTTGAAATTATTTTCATTAACTATACTTGTAACTACATTACCATAGTTAGTATGTAAATAGAAAATTAACTCTAAAAGATTGACCAATGATGCTGAATATTAGCAGCTACAGCAGAAGTGCTCATCTTAGTACTTATAAATAGCATAAATGATGCGCAAAGGATTAATTTATAACTCATAATCAATCTCTATAAATCCTTATGACATAATTATTCACTGTCCACACCAAACCACAGAGGTTTGGTTAATTTTTTACTTTCTGTATGCTCACAGATGTGTTGTGAAGATGGAAAAAATTTGAAAACCATTGTTTTAGGTTATTACTGCCCTAGGCTATTTGCTCAAAAATTTCGAAATGTTTCTCTGCTGTTTGCATGTTGGCTTGGATTTCCCCTCTCCTTTAGAGGTATCATCCCCTTGTTCTGTTATTTATTTCTACAAGGAAGAGGAGATTGTTTGTATCCATCTAGTTAACCTTCTTCTGACTCAATTTCCTTTTACTGACCCTAATAATTAGCATATTTTCTGCTTCTCAGTTAACTCATAATATATCTTTTAATTACTTGAAATTATTTTACTTGGTCAAACCTCCAATATCACCATCATCCTCATCATTTCAATATCGTCAATAAGTTAAATAGATTTTTTAACATTTTCTCTTTATTTATTATTCACAAATAAGGTGTTTATAGTGTTTTTATTTATATTTGTTATAATTAGCATGGTTACTGCACTTAATATATGCTATTCTTATTAATTATGAAAGTTTGCCTCAGCTTCCGTATGAATGACCCATATAACCACTTTTCCTGTAAGCCTTTGGTCTTAAGATATGCAGTGATTTCTAGGAATGTATCCTCCACAAGTACTGAGTGTTTACTGCATATTACATGAGCCATCTCAAAATAAACCTACGTAGCCAGTGGCAGATAAGGGGAGGGGGGTGGGCACTACACTACACAAGATATTTCCAAAATTGACCAACTGAGACACCGTATATTGTTACATAAATATAACTAAAGACAAAAATGGTGTACCCACAGACCTAAATTATTGCGAGTCATTTCTGGGTTTTGAAATAGCCAAAAGCCAAAAAGCTGTAGGTTTGCAGGAACATATTTGCAATGGAATAAAAGAAAAGGGGTTAACCCTTGATAATTTAATGGAGCAGGGATATAATGTGCGGTCACAATGAGTGGTGTTTATTCAGAAGTGCAAGTTTGTATTGAAAAAGTACCACCTCATGCTATATACATGCACTGTGCATCACACAACCTAAATATTGCATTAAATGATTGCATAAAATCAACTCCACAACTGCATAATTTTTAGTCTACTTGAAAGAGTGTACGTGTTCTTCGGGAATACCACTGAGAGATGCAAATTGCTCTCTGTAGAGGGAAAAATTAGCACCACACTTAAGAGGCTCTGTCCTACAAGGTAGTCCAACAGAAACGATGCGCTTATTGTATTAAGATTTAGGTTAACCGATGTTTTGAAAGTTTTAACCATGATTATTTGAAAACAACCAAATTTGAAGAAAAGGCTGAAGCAACAGCTATGCTTAAAAGGCCTCAGTGTTTTGAAGTTATGATAATTATTGTAATGCAAAGCAAAATTCTCACAACAATTAATACCATCTCTAAACTTCTCCAGTCTGAAAAAAAGAACCTCAAAACAGCTACTGCTTTGTTAAAAAATGCGTACGGTGACTTAAAATTATATCGGAATAGTTTTAAATCTATCGTTCAAACTGCTACAGATACAGACAGCTAAAACTTGGTGCATCGAATCCGAATTTTGGAAAAAGAAAGCCTCGTGAAGTGTAGCGCATTTTGATGACCTTGCAAACGACAGCAGTTGAATGATCCTGTAAAATTATTTGAAATCATTGTTTTCTATAAATCGCTTCACATAATTCTATGCAACTAATTAACATTTTCTAGGGCTTCACAGTGTTGTAAATCTGTTTAGAAGTTTACTGCCCCAACAAATGCTCTCATACACTGATGATGAACTATTTGAAGCTGCAAGTAATTTAGCAGAAACCTACCCTGATGATCTCACACTAGATTTAGTCCCTCAAATTGTATCTTTCGGGTACAGCTTTAAAACGCAAATTATCCAATTTGATTCTGCATATGATTTAACATTTATGTCAATTTTACAAAATTATGTATTAGCTTCAACATTTTCAGACACATGTAAAGCCTGTTTACTATTTTTTACACTTCCTGTTGCTGTTATGACATCAGAACGCTCATTTTCTAAGTTGAAATTGATAACAAGTTATTTAAGGCACTCAATGGGGCAGAAGTGCCTCAGTGGACTCGTAATGATATCTACTGAATGAGCCCATGCTATTAAAATTGACACTTCTGCTATTGTAACAAATTTTGAGGAAAATAAATCTTGCAAGAAGAATTTAATAATAATGTGTTATGTGATAGATGCTACATCTGGGCAGCAGATTACTTGTCTTGCAATATAAAAATTGTTGCTATTTACAGCTTCATAATTGTGTAATCTGATTTCTGTAATATTTGTTCTCTGAAATAATATTAGGTACAATTAAATGCATAAAATTATTAAACGACTGCAATATATTTTTATTTATAAAACATCGAAGCCTTAATAAATTTATTTCATTACAATTATCCCCTTTAAAAAAATAATATTTCCAAAAAATATATATTGGAGTTGAGGAGGACCCCATAAAAAATTCTTGAACCAGGGCCAGGATTCACCTTGCTATGCCACTGTTTAGGTCCCAAGGTTGCTGCATTAAGGAGGTTCAACTGTATTCGAGTCTACAGGTTGTCTCTGAAGAAAGGTGGCAACCCAATTCCCACATCACATGTAGAAACTTACAAAAACACTTGATAATGTTTGTTTATAGATTTTTTTATTGTGCCCCCCCCGTCAAAATTTTCTGGATCTGTCACTGTATGTAGCATCCAGTGGAATTACAATACATTAAGTTACTTGCCAAGCTGTCCATAGTATAATAAAACCATTGATTATATTGAATGGTCAAGAAGCATACCCACATAAGAAAGTTTTGTAATGGATGTAGCGCTAATTTTGTCCTCACAATAAGGAAGAATTTTGGTGGCTTATAAACGATCTATTCGTGCAAATTAAAATTGATTATAATATGCAAATGAGTAGTTTTTCAGTTAAAGGAAATTCCACAATCCTTTCCAAAAATGAGTGATTTAACTCAATGTACAGTGATTGATTAAAAAAACACTCACCTAAGTCTTGGAAATTAATAATTCTGGAGGTGTGGTTTGCAAGGCCTACAAGTGGAACGTCAGATTTGGAAATTCCTGTGCCATTGTCTCGCACTTCGATTCGTGTCAATCCATGCTTTTCCTTAAAAATGTTCAGTGTTAATGGGCTACAACTTTAAATTAACTACTACATTATTCCAAATTCGAGTGGATTTAAAATATTTTTGAGATACCCTTTCTGTTAAAATGATCTTAGTGAATAGCAACAAAACAGAACGAATGAATGTTAAAGGGTAGAAATTGAAATAACAAAGATTTGAATATAATTAGAGAAATTGTTGATGATATGTATCTTTTGTGCTGAAGACGATATAATGATTAAATTATTTACAATAAAATTATATTGTCACAAAATTAAATTTGATTACTGCAAAGCAGATACTAATTTCAAAATATAAATGTTTGTCTCAAATGCAAAAATAAATATAAAGTATAAACCATTTTTTCAAAGGTGATAATTAAAGTGGAAACGGCTTACCAATCTAACAAACACTGACGACGCTCCAGCATCTAAAGAATTTTCTACTACCTCTTTCACGACACTGCACACATTTGAAATGCACACAGTGCTACTGATAAGTCGTACTGTATTTGCGTTAAGATGTTTAATCGACATAATTACTGTTAATATGTAATCTAAAACTCACATCTGCACGACATTCAGATGAGTTTTTAAAAACACAACACTATTCAAGTTACTTGCCAATATAAAATCAGGTTGTACGTATCCAATAGCATATTTTGCAGCAATATGAAAATATAGGCACAATAATTGTAATATTATTCGTAGTACTATAGAAAACTACAGTGGTAAGCGCGGACATTGTTCTTCTGATGTTTACCGCGGATACATTACGCGGCAATTTGAAAATGTTCCGTGCGAGATGAAATATATATTACCATAAAATATATTTAGAAATCTAAACATAGGGAGAGATAAATTAAAACTGTAACATAATTCCAATTTTTGCTTAGATGAAAGGTTATTTATTACTGAAATGCAAAGATTAAATACAGATACAATAAACAATTGTCATATTGACAAGTTCCGGTTCCGGTATTAAGAGGCGTTTATATTTTCTTGATATTATTTTCTGATTTATGCCCTTTAAAAGTATTTGGTATTAATTTCAACTTATTGATAATGCCTATAATTGATTTATGCATCACATGTGATAAAAATCTGACTGGGAACGAAATAAAATGTGACGAATGTCGACATCCGATTCATGATGAATGCTCTGGACTTTCCCGAAGTGAACTTCAAAACATAAAACTCGTTAAAAAACGACTGTTATTTTACTGCGATAAGTGCTTCAACAGAAGTGATCAAAATACTAGCATTATTGGAGAATTGCGGGAGTTGGTGTTAGCATTAAAAAAAGAAATTGAAAACCTCAAAAGTGAATCTGTTCGTGGTCAACAGTTGGACGGTGCAACATCCGAGTATACGGAGGCTATTATCTCTGAAACCAATGAAAGGAGTAGAAGATCATCAAATGTAATTGCTTACAATATTGAAGAGACAACCAGCAGTAATCAACAGGATGCCTTGTGTCTTATGATGTAGATCAAGCGAAGACAGTTGTGTTGCAAGCAGACGAAGGTAGTGTGTCTAGGATAATAAAGGTATTTCGGCTAGGAAAGGCATCATCTGGTAGAAATCGTCCCCTCAAAATTATCATGGATTCCCCATACGCGGCAATAAAGATGCTAACGTCAAGATCTCCATTAGGTTCCAAATATTATGTAAGAGCAGGTCAAACATTAATGCAGAGAAATCATTATAAAACTTTAAGACATGAGTTAGAGGAGAGGAAAAATAAAGGAGAAACAGACATTGTTATTAAGTATATTGGAGGATGTCCAAAAATTGTTAAAATGCGTCAACCAAAAAAGTAAGCGAAGATCCCGCTACTGTAACTTATTCGTCATTCTACCAGAATGTACGAGGATTAAAAACAAAATTGGAAATCTTTCGTTCAAATGTAGCCACTATTGATATGGAATTCATCTTTTTAAGTGAAACCTGGTTATCTAATGATGTCTCCGATGTTGAATTCGGTTTGAATAATTATAACGTTTACAGGAATGATCGTTCGAATGTTAATAGTGAGAAAAGTCGTGGTGGTGGAACTCTAATTGGTGTAAAAACTTCTCTTCCATCGCATCGTCTATCTGTTGAGTATAATAATGTCGAACACTTATTTGTTATGGTGAATATTCAGCCTAGGAAGTTAATTCTTGGTTGTGTGTACATACCTCCATCTTCACCTGATGGAGTATATGCTAACCACTGTGATGAACTTGAAAAGCTGATGCAGTGATTTCCCAATACTAACTTACTACTTTTTGGTGACTATAATTTGAATGAAAACTTTATCTTTAATATAGATTCTCAACATCTGGTACACACGAATTCATTAGCTTTTAACAATGTTGTTGATACTTGTATATTCCTTGATTTAAGGCAGTTTAATACTGTGAAAAATGTTTATGGGAGAATTCTTGATTTGTGTTTATCAAATATTGTTGTTATGTTGTTGTTGTTATGGTGAATGCCGATCCATTGGTAAATCCTGATTCATATCACCCTCCTATGATGTGTCATTTTAAATATTTTGAGAATCTAGTTAAGACTAATGTATATAGCAAATCCTATAACTTCAAAAAAGCTAATTATTTTCAGTTAAATGAATATTTCAAATCTATAGATTGGAGTTTTCTACCAAACTTACAGGTAGATGAAGCAGTGAATAATTTTTACTCTGTGATAAATAGTGCAATTGAAAGATATGTACCTGTTTTTAACCATACACGTGAAAATAGTCATTTTCCTGTATGGTTTAATGATTCACTCAGGAAACTAACAGTTGAGAAGAAATTACTGCATAAAAGATTTAAAGTAAGTGGTTTACCTCAAGACTACACGAAATACACGACCCTCCTTGCCGAGTGCCAACACATCTCTAAAGTTTGCTATTATTCCTATGTAACGAATATAGAAAATTCAATACAAGGCAATACAAAAAATTTTTGGAAATATGTTAAGTCCCTGTCCGGTAGTAATACATTGCCTAATTCTATGTATCTTGATAACATTAGTAGTACTGAATGTAGATCAATTGCTAACCTTTTTGCTAGACATTTTGCCGAAGTCTATAATCCTGCATCAAATTGTACTGTTAACTACAATTATCCTCATAATGTTAATTTGAATAGTTGCATCGTTTCAAATGATGATGTCGCAAAGGAACTTTTAAGTCTAGATATCAATAAGTCTTCTGGACCCAATGGCTTGCCACCAATATTTTTGAAACATTGTAGCTCATCTCTCTCTGGTCCTCTCACTAAATTATTTAATCTTTCTTTAAGTAAAGGCATATTCCCCTTATCTTGGAAAGTCAGTTATGTCACCCCAATTTATAAATCAAATGATAAATTAGACAATCGTAACTATAGGCCAATATCAACTATTTCCATTATACCTAAAGTTTTTGAAAAACTACTAGTTCCACACCTAACATTTCCCCTAAAGAACATCATTCTTCCCCAACAGCATGGTTTTATGGCTGGCCGTTCAACTACAACTAATCTTTTACTGTATCAGGATTATATTTTAAAGTCTTTTACATCAAATCTACAAGTTGATTCAGTTTACACAGACTTCACAAAAGCCTTTGATAAAGTTGACCATTCACTTTTAATATCAAAATTACAAGCTGTCGGTGTTAATAGGAAACTTTTGACGTGGATAAATAGCTACCTTCAAAATAGGTCCCTTATAGTTAAGGTGAATTCATCTCTTTCTGATCCGTTTATCAGTACACCTGGGGCTCCACAAGGTTCTCATCTTGGTCCATTTTTATTCACCATATTTATAAATGATATATGCGAAATATTCAGTGATGTGCAATTTTTGATTTTTGCTGATGACTTGAAGATTTTTAGAAAAATTAATTCTTATTACGACTCATTAGTTTTGCGGAAAAATTTGGACAGATTATTTTCTTGGTCAGTGAAGAATTGTGTATTTCTTAATACCTCTAAATGTAATGTTATAAGTTTTTCACAGTCTAACTTAAAAATACATTTTGATTATAGATTAAACTCTGAGTCACTAAATAGGTTATCTGTCATCAAAGATTTGGGTGTGTTATTTGACTCTCAATTAACTTTTAAAACACATATAGATGTAATAACAAAGGATGCACTGAAAATGTTGGGTTTTATTTTAAGAAATTGTAACTCCTTCAGAAATGTTGATGTATTGCTTTTTTCATATACTGCCCTGGTTTGATCCAAGCTGGAATACTCGTCAGTTATTTGGTCTCCCTTTTACCAAATTGATCAAATAAGAATCGAAAAAGTTCAACACAGATTCCTTAGGTTTATAAACTATAAATTAAAAATTAGTAAGGATCAATTAAATTACAATTATTTACTGCAAATTCTCAAATTGCATTCACTTCAGACTAGAAGATCAATGACTGACTTGATGTTACTATTTAAAGTTATAAATTCTAACATAAATCGTACAGATCTTTTTAGCATGTTAAAATTTCAAGTACCTCAACATATAACTAGAAATTCTAATACATTCAAGATAGACTTCCATAGAAACAACTATTCTTTGAATTCGCCTATAACAAGAATGCAGCATACAGCTAACCATATGAGTCATTGTTTAGATTTTAATGAACCTATTGGTCAATTTTGGAGAAGACTGATTAAAATGATAGGAAATAAGTACTGATATAACATAGTTGGTAAAAAAATTTTTTTTGTTTTTCTCTTGGATTTTTTTATTTATTTCTCTTGTTTGCATAATAGTCATTCTCATACACCACAATTTTTTGTCATCAAGGTGCAGGTCACATGTCCACACCAACGAGGAGGGGATCTGGGGCAAGCCATCCAACTCCCAGAACACAAGGGAAGCTGGCCAGGTATAGAAGGAATATTTCTGGACTTCGGTCCAGATTATTCCGAAAAAATCAAAGGAAGCCAATGCCCACAAGTCAGCAAATCCAGGACTTGGTGGTGAAATCCAGAAAATACTTGTCCTCTGGCAGCCATAAGCTATTCATGGCGCAGATGAAGTTAGGGCAAATATGTAAGTATGGCAGAAGGTGGCCCTCGTACATGAAGGACTCTCTCTGTACTACCATGGACCTCGATCATACAGGTTCCTACAGAAAACTTTATATCTTCCGTCAGTAAGGTCATTACTAAACTGGCAGAAGAAGGTTACTGTGAAGCCTGGCATTGATAATAATGTCTTGGCTGCACTCAAGGATAAATCCAGTAACCTAACAGAATGTGATTTAGCTGTAGGTTTAGTAATAGGTGAAGTAGTTATTAAGGAGCATCTACATTATGACTGTAGCACTGATTCCATTGTTGGGTTTTGTGAAAGCAGCCATTTTGCAAATCCCACAGTGGGGACTCAGTGCTTAGTTTCTATGGTTAAGGGTATTAACAAGAAGTGGAAACAGGTTATAGCTTATTGGGTCACACATGAGAGTAGTAAAGTAGATTTCTTGGAAGAAATAGTTGTTTGTTGTATTAATTCCATAGGTTTTAAGGTTAAGGGATCAGGGACCCCGCAACCAGAGCCTCTGTAGATAACTTGGTGTGTCCCCTAACCAATCCTATTTCATATTTAAAGACTGTAAAATCTTTTTCTATTATAATCCTCCCCATCTACTGAAGTCTTTTAGGAATGATTTATTTAAGCACGATTTTAATTTTAATGGTAATTTAGTGAAATGATCTCATTTTAAAACCTTATTTGAGCTACATGATCCACTCAAGTTAAAAATGATTCCAAAAATAACAAATTTCCACGTTGATGTCAGGGCTTTCAAGAAAATGAAAGTTAAAGTGGCATTTCAGGCCTTCAGCCAAAGTGAAAGTGTAGTGATACTTGCTTTTGTTGCTATGGGTAAGTTAGGTAGCAATGCTATTTATACTGTCCAATTTTTTGAATTTGTGGATAATTTATTTGACACTTTCAATAGTTTTCAGTTAAGAAAACACCCGTTCAAGCTCAGATATGCAATGTCTGATGAAACTCCTCATAAGGCACTCTTGGAGGAGGCTTTAGAAAAACTAAGCAAAAGTTATTTTGTGGGTTACAGAAGGCAACCAGCATGTTTGAACGGGTGGTTAATTAGTATTAGAAGTTTATTAGGTTTATACGTTGAATTAAGAGATCAGTATGGCATCCCAAAACTTTGTACTCAGGTTTTGAATCAGGATGCTCTTGAGAACTTGTTTTCTGTGATCCGACAGCAACATGGGTGCAATGATAACCCCACAGTGGTTCAGTTTGGAAAGGGGTTTAAGCATATACGGCTTACCTTTCTTCCCAAACTATCTCAGGGAAGCAGTTGTGAAGTAGATTTAGATTCAATTTTATTCAAGGTTAGTAATTATGTTGATAATGTAGTTGTAGATAGTAGCATTAGTGTAGATGTAGTTGTTAGTGAAATTAATTTTAGTGACTTAGATAATCCTCAGCTTGAGGAGCTAAATATCCTGTATTATGTGTGTGGTTATATCTGTAAGAAGTTCTCTAAAGTTTACAATTGCAAAAATTGCACAGAGGTGCTGCTTAGTCCTGAGGGTTCATGGGCTGCTGACTACCAGCTATTTACATATGTAAAAGCACACAAAGAATTTAATGAGGAATTTGGGCACTTGTTCCTCCCCTCCAAAGATGTTTTCGATATGTTGAGGGATTGGGAGAATGTCTTTCAAGACATCTTCCCCAAAATAATTAATAGAAATTCAGTGGGCAAAATACTTTGCTCCATTTTAAAAGAAAGGGAAAGTACAATGAATATTTCCTTTCCCTGTGCTGCAGGGAAAGAAGTTTTCCTCTCCCTCTTTGTGATGACACGTATATATTGGGGGGTTAAATTTCTTAATAGGAGGAGACTTGCAGAAGCATCAGTTTCACGTAATGCATGTCCTCCAACGAAGAGGAAAAAGATATTGTAATGTCAGGCCAGGAGATTTTTTAAATAGGCAATTGTAAATATTAAATTGTAAATAGTACTGTTTAAAATTGAAATGATTTATGTGTGTTTTAATTCTGCACCATTTTCTAATTTATACAGTCCACTAATTTCTGTCCCCAACACACGGGACAATTCTAATCGTCGCATCCAATCTTAGGGGAACAGATATTACAGAGGAAATTGTAAATAGAAAATTGTTATTAATACATTGTAAATAGTACTGCTTAAAATTGAAATGATTTGTGTTTTAATTTGATTACAGTTGAGGTACAGTGGTGGACAAAAAACCGCACCACTTTACGAGCGCTGCACCGGAATTTCAGTGAACTACTAGTCTCAAACTAACTGTCAAGCGATATGGCAACAGTGATAGTAGAGGAGAGGGTGAAGGTTCTTTTTACTCTCTCTCCTCCCCTTAGAGAAGGGTTTACGGTTCTCTCCTAGCTCTTAAGGATCGGATATTTTCCCTCAAGATAATGGTTTTGAATTCAGTAGCGTTTACTTTCCCCATTGCGGTAACACGTGAATGAGTCTCAGATATAATTCTTTTCATTTCAAAATTAGTTAGAATCGAGACACAAACTCCGGAGTTTAACATGCGGACGTCAAAAAGAACGATGTTTATTTTTCCATTCAAGATTAAATTAATTAAATTCCGAGTTAGCTGAAATATTTATTAGGAATGGAAAGGAATACACATTTCAACGCCTTAACAATGAAACATGTTTAGTTCACGTAACTGAACTAATAAAACAAATAAAGTAATAATATATGCTTTTTATCTTTTTTGAATAAATCACCTTTTCTGCACCAAGAATCCAACTCGATATTAGGGATTAAAATGAATTCAACACGATTAATTTACACCACATATTTAATTTTCACTAGAAAAAATCCATTTAGCTAATTATTATGCTATTAAATGCCACAGAGCAAAAGGCTCCAAAATATTAATACACTGCCGAATTTTTCTCGATAGGTAATTTAAATTGCGTATTTTTATTATATCTTGAAATTATCGGCATACTTGAAGATTACGAAGGAAAGCCGGCGTCTTTGCAGGTGTCGTCAATGCGTGTCAAAGGAAGCCGACAGTATTAAGACGCGTATAAAAAGGATCAAGATAAATTCATATACTAAATTTGTAAATCATTTTCAAAATTAACTCTTTTTGCTATATGCGATTAATTTATGCGATATTTTAATGTTCTGGATTATATTTTATTCAATTGTAATATTATATTACTATAATGAAATTCACCACTGGGAAATAATTCTTATGAAACCAAACATCCATCGGGTTCGAATTAGGATCGAGCAGACTCGGCTTTCTGTAGAAATTTTTAACAACTGGTTCTAAAATTGCTTCAAAATTTAACAACCGGTTCGCGCGAACCGGCTGCAGCTTACCACTGGATATAACCCCTTCATAATAAAAGTCACTAAACTTCATGATTACCCGATATTCTTCCGCTATCTGTTCCTGTGCTATACTTTGGGAAAATAAAATCCATCCTAAGTGGGATAGCAAACCTATTGCATGCAAGACAATTGAGGTTAACATGCAACAGAAAAAACTTTTTATATTATAATATAATCATAGCTAAATAATAAAATTATTTCTTTTGGATATATTTAAATTGACACATAAGCTAGTCATTTTGTTTCAAATGAAGTAAGTTAGAAAACTTCAATTTCCAAACTTCCAATCATATTGAGTTGAACTTTTTTTTAATAACTCGAATTAAGATTAACTTATTTCATAGAAAAATGCATCCATACTGCCAAGCAAATGAGCAACCATGCCCTGAGCTGTGTTGCCAACCATAAAATTGTAAAGTCGCTACGGATCTCCCTAAATTCCGCTACGCTCCGCTGCATAATTCCGCAACTATTTTATTAGTAAGAGCTGCAAATTTGAATTATAAAATATTTTCGAAAATCAGAATGTTGACGAAGTTAACCGTTTTGAAAGGAAATAAAAGTATTTTTTAGGCTAAAGAACTTTTATTGTAAAGATATACTAAATATAAACAAATGTCACAATAGCAATAAAATAGAACTTTTTAAAACCATGAGTAGCATATTACATCAGACTTCACAACGTAGGAACAAAAAAATTATATATTGAAAATTCACTTCTTTTTTATTTTAATCAGAGTCTTCCTCCGACGAGTCAGCACTGACAGCAACCTCTTGATTTTTAAAGCTATACAAATTTATTAAACTTTTTTATATGTTCGTCAGTTATAGGGTAGTCCATGCAACACTTTTATTGGTTAACTAAATCTAACTTTACTCTTAGTAAGTCACTCAATATGTCAGACAAAAGACGATTTCTTTTTTTAAATTTAATATCGGACATCATAGAAAACACCCTTTCCACATCAGCATTACTGTGGGGCAGGGTTAATACTAATAATGCTAAATTTCCTATATTTGCAAAAATATAGTCACCGTTAAAATTTTTAAATTTGCTTATTTTGGTCCAAAATTCAATGTATTTTTCACAATTTAAGAGATTACTTTTGTCTTCTTTTGAAAAATATGCTTGTAGCATATTTAATTCAGAGCTAGCTTTTATTGTGTCTATTTTATTTTTGAATTTGTTTAGTATTTGTGTAATATTCCACGTTAAACTTCCATTAAGAGCATTTTGTGGTACCAACACTGATAAATTTTTGTAAAAAGGACCCTTAATTGGAAATCTTTTAATTGAGTCACTGACTGCCTTTTGATAAAATTTTACACAGGTAAGTTTAAATTGCTCATTATCATTTTTATCACAGTACTTTAATAACTACATAGTTCCTGCTCCAACTTTCACTTCATTGATAGAAAGCAGTATGTGAGGATCAAATATATTTAAATTATCTCATTTTTCATCATCACTAAAATAACAGGGTTTGACAAAATTTGTACATAACAGTCATAGAAACCTTCTGCATTCTGTATATAAAATGTCTACGAGAACTTTTTTGGATTGGAACATAACACTGAACTGATTAAATAAGGGCAGCACGTGCTTAAAAAAATAAAAATATGCCTTTACGTACGGATTTTGCATTTCAGCAAATATTAAATTTCCAACCGGATTTTTATCCTCAAAGGAAGCTAGCCTAAAAAGTTCATAAAGCACATCCTATTGCTCCAATATTCGATTAACACAATTTGATAATGCTAACCATCTGGTTTGACGGGCTCATGATTTTTAATTTAGAAGTATGCATATATTTCTGAAATTCTTCTAAAATACACTGACGTTTTGGGCTTCGCAAAAAGTAATTTGAAATATTTTGTAAAAAACCTTCAATATTGCCAGGTATTTCTTGTGAGGCAGCTGCTGCAATTAGATGCGCCAAATGACAAACGCAACCATTTACAACAATATCAGAGTTATCATTTAAAAGATAACTTTTAAAAGACTTTATTTCCCATCATTACACTGGCATTGTCTGCACAATACCCGACTATATTTTTAATATTTAGGTCAAAATCTTTCATGCATTTTACAAAAAGTGAATACAGACCTCTGGCTGTGCCCTCGTCAAAATCTATTTTAACTAAGTCTAAAAGCTGTGTTTTTAATTCTGAATTATAATTGTATCTAATTAAAATACACAGTAATCTGATGTTTCTTATATCAGTACTTACATCTACAAGTATTGAAAAATTGGTATCTTTTAATTCCTCATGTAATTGTTCCTTAATTGTGGCTGATAAAACATTTTAAACAATATTTGTACATTTAGTGTGATTTTGTTTAACATTTTTAGCAATAGCGGAATCCTTGAAATTAAGCTTCGCTACTTCTATTACATGGCCAATGGAATTGAAGCTAAAATTATGTGTGGCCACTAGTAAACTGAACCTAATGTCAGCCACGACATGATCCTTTCGCTCATTTGCATATTTAAATACTTTAGTAATATCTACTGTCTTGTCCAAACTTTTAACATTTGTAAGATGTCTCTGGCTGGAAGAATGTTTTATCAAATTACTTCTTTTGCTCCCTAAAACTACATTGCATGCCCTACACTTCGCCTTAGCTGTGTCTGACGGTACAGGCTCCAACCAATTTGAAAAAATTTCTTCTTTTAACCAATTTTTGGAAAATAGTTGCCTTCTGCATGTACTTTTTCCTTTAGAAAGCTCCCCTCGGTCTGCCATTTTCCTTTTTGGAGTAGAACCACTTTCCAGGTCCGAATTCGACTCATCTTCACTCACAATTTTTTTTATCCATTTAGGGCTGCTTTAAATACGGTATAAGTTACAATCAGTACTTACATAGGATGATTTAGCTATTTCAATAACACCAAATATTAATATTTAATACGTACCTAGTTGCTTTAACTTGCAGAGGAAAAAATACGGTGAAAATTGATTTTGTCCAGGTATTGTAATTTTCTTAAGCTCTTGGTCGAATGTCTCTTTTAAGAAATCAATTTTTTTAACCATCTGGATAGTAAAACAAATAAAAATAAAATTATGGGTAAACTAAATACCCTATCACAATTCTTATAACATTATATTTAAGAAAATTACCGAATCATCGTTTGTCTCCTTGTCCGCTTCTTTTAATTTCTCCGTTTATACCTCAAATGCCTATTTTTGTTGTCTCGTTTACTGTAGTCGATATATTTTATCTTCCTTAACCAAACTCTTATACAACTCGTTAAATAGTGTTATAAATTCATGGAAATAATTCCTTACGCCAGTCATATTGAGATGAATTGTACATAATATATAGACCGGAGTGAGATATAACCAGTGTTGAATCCAGACGTTCTTCCCCGGGGGGGAAACTGCATGGGTCGGGGGGGTATATAATATACCGCTAGAAAATTAGTAGGAGTTGTCTTTTTTGTAATTGTTTAAATAATTAAGTAAAATAAAATGCAATTTATTTATTGAAGATTAACAAATAATTTGTAATATAATTTTATACATCACCATTTAATAACAAAATTAACTAAATTTAATATTTGGAATAACCATAGAAAATTTGATTAGATATGTAACAAACGCTTTAATAAACCTTAGTCTTGATAAGTAATATACAGTAAAACTCGTTTATAACGATCACGCCTAAAACGAAATCTCGGCTGTAACGAAGAAATGTCTCGGTCCCTTGATCTTCTCCATAAGGGCATTGGTTAAATTTCTCGGATGTAACGAACACGCATTTTACGAATTCTCGGCTGTAACGAACAAATGTTTGGTCCCGTGGCAAAAGATACCCCATATATAATGAATTTTGGCGAGCAGAGCGATAAGTAATGAATAGTTTCTGCCCGTTTACCGCGCACTTGTTGTTAGAGGTCCCTTTCCCCCCTCTTCCCCTTCCATACGAATTTCCACGCTCCCTTTGTTTTGAAATTGATATTAAAAATGTGAAATGTTTATGTAAATTAATGACCATACTAATAATATTAATTGACCATTTAAAAAATCGTATGTAATAGCAGTCGAACATTTTACATGCCGCGAAGTTGATAAGCATCTCTTTGCCTATGTAAGTACGGCACTGAAGTCGACTCACTGCAAATACAGTAAAAGCTGTGTTATCCAGCTATCTTGGGGATTTTGGAAAGCCGATTAGGAGAAATATCCGGTTAAGGGACCGATTTTCGATTTTGACATGCAAATTTAGCAATAACCAAACAAAATTGGGTTTAGGTTCACTATCGTACTCCCCAAACATAACTATGCATGGGGTTTGCATTTTCCATTTTAATTCTTCCACACCTAGTTAGATACAGACACTATTTGCCCATTCTTATTTAATACGTTGCTACGCTTACATGCAAAACAAAAAGATAATTGAAAAGTTTAGGGCGTCCGGGAAGTTTGGGGATTACGGCAGTGAACCTGTTCCCAAAATTTAATTTATTGGATTATATCTTTCTTATTTAC
Source organism: Uropetala carovei (assembly GCA_036926305.1). NCBI lineage: Eukaryota > Metazoa > Arthropoda > Insecta > Odonata > Petaluridae > Uropetala > Uropetala carovei. The sequence goes on along the minus strand of JAXCHB010000311.1, from coordinate 18,721 downwards.
CTTTATTATTTATCTTTATTTACTCTATTAGAAAAGGACGAAATTATTTAATTCTTCTGAACATTTCTGTGAAAACCAGTCATGTAATATTTTATTCAGTTCCTCCATTTTTGGCTTATGAAGCGTATGATATTTATTAATTGATTTACTCGTCTCAGATGATGACACAAATTTCATTAATTTAGCCTTAAGAGTCTTGATATCGTAGAGCGTGGATGATCCGATGTTGAATTCTTTTGCTATGGTTGCTCTATTTTTTCCTTTTTCAATTCGTTTGATCAGCTCCAGCTTATGTGTTAGCGTTAAAACAACCTTTTCTCTCCTGTTCCTTGCTTTTAGGTATTTATTTTGATGCCATATTCAATGGATGGGTAATTTTTTAAATAATAAAAAGCGATAAAACTGGAAATTGTAGAAGTACACCAAAACATCTAGACAATGCAAATGGCTTACGTAACCAAAAACGCCATGCTTACTCAGCAGCCACAGAAGTATACGGAGTAAATACGTAATATATACATCTTATATTTTAAGAAATTTTAAAGTGGAAGTTGTGGTATTACACATATACAATTCACACAAAAATTCATAAAAGAAGAAAAAAATACAAAATGAATTGTATTTGTGTAATTGCCGGTATCTAAGGCTGGGCGGTTCTAAATAGCCGGATAGCACAGCTTTTACTGTATGTGTATACGTGTTATATGGGATGTATAGGACAAAAACCATGTTTCTCGTATATAACATAGTCACGCTTATAACGAAGCATTGAGTCGGTCCCCTCAAATAGGTATTAAACGAGTTTTACTGTAATTATAAAACACTAAATATATATTTATTGAACAGAAGAAATAAATAAACGTGTATTCATCAGTACTCAGAAAGATCAAAAAAAGCATAAACTAAAACTAAACAAATATACGAAATTATACCTATTTACGCATCTAGTACTTTTAAATAGACATAATGTAACAAAAAATATTTTATTTCACAAAAACTACCAAATTTCTATGATATGATTCCTTGATAAGGAACTTAAACAATTTAAGTTAACCTCAGTCTCCTTTGTTGCTTCTTAGCATATGTGTCAATAACATCGTCTAACAAAGTATTTGGTAACTCATCAGGTCCCTCGATAGCGATTTTCATGAGGTCTTGCAATGTTTCTTGTCCCAATCTATTTCTTAATTTTGTCATCAGTCTATTCATTGTACTAAAAGACCGTTCAGCACTCACGGTGGATACTGAATGGAACATAGTTTTACGCATAAACTCTTAAGTTCATCATATCCAATATTGGATTTCAATATTAATTTCAATATATTATTAGGATTGGACGGCATACGTAAAGGAAAGTATATCGTTCAACAATGCATCGAAATTTAAATGCAGCAAACCAGATAAATGTTCAGTCACAGTACGAAATGATTTTGCCGATTCCAACTTCGAGGTAATTTTGATCAACAGTATAGCCTTGTCGTTGAATCGATAACTCATCTGGTTAATCATTTCATTTACGAATTTACTGGCTGTTTTAAAACTTATTTCAGGTTTTCTGTTTTCCTTTACGGGGTGTATATTTTCAAGATCTTTAACTATGGGCGTGTAGTTTTTCCAGATTGTGCTTTCTTCATTATTTTCAAAGCAATCATGAGATATAGTTTTAAGATGTTTGATAGTGGAATTAATAAGTCTGGGTAAAGCGGATAAACATAAATCTTCTTTTTGTAAAATCTTACTTAGATTTGAAACAGGGAGTAGTGCTTCATGTAAAACACAGAGGTTTATTAAAAAACTGGATTTTTCTATTTCTAATAAAATGCCTCCTGCTAAAGAAGCAAGGTCCGCACCATCCTTATGTATCTGTTCATCATTATGGAACCGTAACAAAGCCTGACAGCGTCAATAGATCTAAAATTACTTAGCCAGCGAGTTTCTATGGTTTCTGGAATTTTTAATAGTGGTTCCTCAAGAATGGATTGAATATTGTGTAACATTCTTTCCCGTCTAGATGATCTATGAAACAGTTTGTAAATATCTTTATCAACATGCAGCACTCGTTTAATCTCTGGATATTTGTTTCTATTGCTTGTCAAAGCTAAGGATAATACGTGCGCTCTGCAGTGTATGTAAGGCATTTCTCGTCCAACTTTTTCTGATAGTCTCTTTTGTACACCGCAAATATTTCCTGAGAAAGTAGTAGCTCCATCAAATGAACATGACACTAAATATTTTAAATTATTTTCCATTGTTTTAGCTGACATAAAATGGTTTGTGTTATGGTTTCTGCATCCACATTACCTAATTTAATTAAACAGAGGAATATTTCTCTAATATTACTGTTATCTATGAAACGTAATATTATCGTAAGTTCTGACATATTATTAATATTTGTGGACTCATCAGCCATTAGCGAAAAGTACTTATTTTTTACAACGATGCTGGAATCATGTTTATCTAACATTGTTTTGAATCACAACCTTGAAGCATGAGTCTGCTTCCGTTGCGACGGCATGAATTTTTTTCTGTACTCTGCACGCGCAACAAAGTATAGACGCTTCAGGATTCAGCAAATATATGACGCAGTCTACATGTCGAAATACCTTTAAAATAGATACTTATAACTTATATGTCACAATAAATATTTAAAACCTGATTTTAGTTAAACGTGCTTAAATATTAGTAGAAAATAGAATTAAAATATATATTGTTAAAGTTGCGTAAACTCACTAAAATCCCATAAAAACTGAATTAATTGACCATTTTCTCCGGGGGGGATTTTATATTACCCGGGGGGGATTTTCCCCTCCGGGTACCCCCCTGGATTCAACACTGGATATAACTCTGAATAGAACCTGGCCCAACCTGGGATTCCCCGAGTTGAGGGAACCGCGTCGCCTGTAGGCCAGATAAAACTCATATATTGCCGCCACTACACTACAAAATAGAAAACTGCGTAAAGTATATAATGTTAAATAAAAATCTGCGAAGTTGACATGAAAATTAAAACTATTTTTTTTATTTCAATATAATATTTCAAAAGTCGCAACTTTTTAGCAATTTTTGAATCGCCGCCGCTACGTCTCACATAAGCTCAAATACCGCTACGCGTAGTGGAATTCCGCTACGGTGGCAACAGTGGCCCTGAGCAGGATTCCTTCTTTCGCAGCGTATTAATTCTCGAGCGTCTTCTTCGCTGTCTATGCATACCGCGTTCGTTCATTTCATACTTTCTTCTTTCGTACGTGATACTTTTCAATCCTCTTTTTCCTGTATTCCTCCAGCAGTTTCTCCTTCCGTCAATTACAATAATAGGACAAATCTTCATAGCGAAAGAAAAAACAAAATATTTCTGAATTTAATAATAGAAGAAACAAGTTAGGAAAGTGTACAGCGTACCTCAAATGGGGGCGTTTCGTGCAAGGGAGTATTTGAAATAAATTACCATGTAACCGTTTTTGAGCTTGTTCCTTCTTTGAAAATTATTTATTTATTTTTCGTCCACATTTATTCCTTCGTTGGAAATTATTCATTTCTTTTCACTTGCAAAACTCTTTGAGTGTACGTAAGGAAAATAGCGATTTAACTTTCTTCCCTTCTTCATAAATAATCCATTTTCTTTCTATTTAAAAATACTGCATGCACACGCAAGGAAATTAAACGTATTTTCGTGAGACTGCTTATGTTAGCAACAATGATGATGACATTTTTTAAGTTCAACACGAATTAAGACATTCTTGTTTGATTTTCGTGATAACGGTTACTCATACGATGAAAAAGTAAAGTAGAAGAAATACTCTAATTTACTAGTTCTACAAGTTTTATCTGAAAACTATTTTGATATGACCAATACTTTACGAGATATGACGGAAAATTCATTTTTTGTCACCAGTAAAGTAGTACATACCCCTGATTGACGTACGTGATTCATTTTTGCGATTTTCTTATTATCTTTTATTGTAAGTCCTTAATATAAAATTTCATGAAAATCCGTTCAGTAGAAGCCGAGAACGAAAATGCGGAAGAACAGACCTACGCTAATAGGCGCTCATGCTGGAAGTGAAACGCGCCTAAAAACATGCTTATTTTTCCGTTTCGAAACTTTTCTGCATCACAGCTAGGATTTCTCATATTTAAAAAGTAAGCGCTTGGGATAAAATGAATGGCACGCGAAGAGGTATACAAACGGTGACCATTTTTTCTGGAGGGGAATAAAGGATACACAGAGAAAAACCTAGTACCACCTGCTCGGTACTCTGCCGGACAGTCCGGCATTCACCTAAAAAAGATAATGGACAAAAACGTGTTTTTGAATTAAAAAAAAAAATCTAAAGGACGACGCCCTAAAAATAAAGGACTGTCCTTTAAAATAAAGGATGAATGGTCACCGTAGGTATACAGTAAGCCCCCGCTTTACGACGATCCACTTTTACGTAGGTTTTCCCGTAGAACCAATAATCCAGATTTTAAGTCGCCGAATCCAGCTTTACGTCGTTAAGAAATATTTTATACATTACGTAATTGTTTTCATCTTTTTATGTATTTAAAACGTCTATATACTTATTCTTTTAAATGTTTAGATAGGTTTATACGTTTGCGTATTAGTTCTATACCTACTGTCCATAGGCCCAACAAATAATAGGTTCCGCTTCAAGTCGGAATCCACTTTGCGAAGGCGGCCCGGAACCTAACCTGTCGTAAAACCGGGGACTGACTGTATTGGTAAAGAGCGTTACTCGACAGGGCAGGGTCGATTCCTGATCTTATTGTACTAACGTACGTACTATCGTGTCCGAAAAGAAAGCGTAATTTTGCAAGACTAGTATTTCGCGGTTTCACTCTTTACTACTCTCCCGGGTAAAAATTGTAGCACGGCGATGAAATGAGTTCAGGTTGAGGACGACTACGTAAAATGGAATCAAGACTGCGGAAGATGGAAGCAAGGATGTGATTGCCTACGTATATCGCCAGCGATTCAAATGTCAGCGGCAGATATGAGGAAGAGAGTGAGCGAAGAAAGAGAAATAGAGGAAGTGGTAATAACAAGTAATAGTGACATGTGTAGAAAAGGGAGTATGAAAAGAAGTCAAGAGGAAGAGAGGGTGTAAGAAGAGAGAGAGAGAGAAGGAATGGAGGAGAGCGAAGATTAAAGGCAAGAGAGAGGGAGCGGTAAAAAAAGGAGGGAGAAGTAAGGATGAAAGTGAAAGAGGGAGGAGAAGAATGTGAACTCAGATAAGGAAGCTAAAGAGAGGGTAAGGTGGAAAGAAGAAGGGGTAGGGGGGGAGAAAAAAATAGAATGGAGAGAGAGAGGGAGTGAGGTCGAAAGGGGTCAGGAACGGAGGTAGTAGAGAAAGAGGCACAAAAAAACAGAAAGGAATTTGCGACTGTAGATAAAGGGATGAGGACACTTGCGCGAACACACACAACGCAGATCATTAAGAAGATAAGGAGGGGGGAGGGGGGGGGGTGGTGGTGGAGACAAAAGGGGGAAAACTGGCGAGGAAGCGGTTTTCTTTTTTTTTTAAATAAAAAAAATCAAAGGTGTACGGAGAGCAATGAGCGAATGAGAGGCATTATTATTGTTATTGTTATTTCATTTTTTAAATTTTTTCTTTGCTTTTTTTAAAGTTTTACTCGTTCAAGGGTGTCGCGGAAGCGGCGACGTTTCCAGGGTCGAGAGTTTGGAAGGAAGCTTTACAGCAATTTGGTAGTCGGGAGTTTTAAGAGAGAGGTAGTGACTAACGTATAACATGGGGGGGAGGGAGGGAGGGGAAGATAGGGACGGGAGGCGGTAGGGGCGACAGGGGAAGGGAGGGGAGGGGGGGGGGGAGGGTACGGATGAGACCACGGCGGCTGCGTGGGGTTTGTCCCCGGTTTTCTCCTTTTCCTTCCCCAGTCAGTCAGTCTGGTAGCATCGGTTGGAACGTTGGGTTCGTGCGTTCGACGAGGCGATGATACCGAGAGTCGTCGTTGCGATCTTTATTTCGCGTCGAGTATTCCTTCTTTAGGTAGGGGCATTAAAAGTTGCCCCGCGTGCTCGTCAGAGAAACTGTTATATAACCTCTCCCATCCTCTCTCCCTTAATACTTTCTTTTCTCGCATACCTCTTCAACTTATCTTTCGTCGAGAAGGGAAGGAAAAAGAAGGGGGACTTTTCGCGAGTTCGTGTTGTGGCGTTACATACATACAAAAAAAAAGAATCAAAGAGGGGAGAAGGGAATGGTGTGATTTCCCTCGTTTACGGAAAATTCTCTCTCCCTCGGGAGGAAGAAAGATTGGCCCGTTCGTGCTTTAAGTGTCGTTCGACACGCCATAACTCATCTCTTTGTTTTTAGAGATAACTTGTTTTCCCAAACCTGGTCGGTGGAAAGAGATTGTGAGGAAAATTGCTTCCGGGCCGTGTCAACGGGGAAACGCAGTGCCTGTTCGCGTTTAACAGCCGTCTTCGATAGGATTATCGCCGAAGAGGTAAGGATTTGAACTCTCTTACCGTTACTTGTGGATTTTATTGGTATATACATTTACGTACTATTTATGTTATATTGTATTCGACAGGTTAGAAGTAAAAAAAATAAAGAAATATTTGTTTTTCTTACGTTTGGCGATGTTGTTTTTAATAGGCATCAGCGTATTTTCAACGGGGACGAAATGTGTCTTGGATGGTTCGTTTACTGTTAAAAGCTAATGCACATGGTAGCGCTGACACGTATTGCCAAATAAGCCTGTTAAAGAATGCGTGCTACTTAAGACTAATTGGACTTGCAAACGGAAGAAATTTTTTCCTTTATTCATGCGATGATTTAATAGAATTTTACTTAATCGTTTAGTTGCAAAGGGAACTTGCGATTTTCCACAGTTTATTTGCCGCTTTAACATTTATGCAGGGTTAATGCAATACAAATAAGTCTTTATGAAATTTCCAAAGGCTAGCTTTCAAAGTCAAGTGGATTAATTTCACTCTTCATGCTAGGCATGACATTACGGTTTCTTTTCCTTTTCTCGTTCTTGGCGTATACTTCTATTCCCAGGCACGGGTATGTTAGAGCCTTACTCCAATGTCTGTGAAATTGCTTAATAGGGGTCGTTCAATTTTTGAGTGAAAAGGTTCTTGTAACAGTGAAGTCGTAGCTTATGTTAGACTCAAGGGCGGACCCCAACGCAGCCTAACCAGCTTCGTGTGGAATTTCTCCTGTGCCATTCCTCGGCGAGCACTTCGAAAGATATTATTTCGAGCAGAATATATGGGCATTCCTCGCAGTTTTTCTACGCGCTTCATGCGGTGTAAGAAGTTTTATCCGCCTTATGCTTCCCCTTTCTGCGTACCCTCGGTAAAGTGGGGCTTTAAGGAATTTCATCTGTTGAAGCGCAGAAAGTATTCTTTAAGTAGCAAAAATAAGACGCCTCCTCATATTTGATGGCATTAAAGCGGAACGATGGTCTCTATAACTGCCATGATACATTATCTGGAAAATTGCGTAAGTGCCCGTTGAATTTCAATGGATTTAATGAATCTAAAATTTCGCCCGTGTAACATGTAAACATCGCAAGAATAGGATAGTACACAGTTTTAAGCGTCGAATGAAGGAAATACGAAGAAAATCGGTCCATATTTAGGTCTTTTGATGAATGAAGGAAAAAAACATTTCACTTTGAATAATGGAAAATTACTTGTAAACTTATGGTAAAATAATTATTGATTTAATCGCCATATAGACTATGTTACTCGCAGGGTATGCGAACTTTCATGACGATATCTTCAAAGGTGTGGAAAAAAGTTTGTGAAAAAATCTACGTAAAATTTATTATTTAAAAGTTATTTATATATGTAGTTTTAAAAAAAGATAGTTTTGGAGATCTCTACGCCACACGAAAATATCATTAAAAACAAGTTATTAGTAATATTTCAATAAAAATCAACAAATATTTAGTTGCCATGTAAACAAAGTAAAATCGCACACAGAAATTGAAAAACGATATTACCTACGTCAAAAATTTTCCCATATAAATGCATTGGACTCTCAACTTCGGTGACAATGGGAGTTGTCATGGTAGTTTATATTTGGTATTGTATTCTTTCTTAATATATAAAATTGAATATCTGTCCATCTATCTGTCCGTCTGTTCCTTATACATTCCCACACCCTTTGAGCTATCGGGATCAAACTTTGAAAATTGACTTCATATGACTCTACGAGTAACATAGGATACCCGGGAACCCCGGACACCACCCCACACAGACAGACAGACGGATATCCATTCCTCATAAGATAACATGGGGAAATCGATATTTCGACCTGCAACCTTATTTTATTTTGCTTATTAAAATTCGCAAATTTGACCTACAATTTTCGGACTTGGGCTGTATTAAAGAAAAATAAATGCAGTTTCTTATTCTTATCGTCTTTTATCGCGTTCGAATCTGAATCTTTCGAATTTAACGTTTTAATATCATATTTTGACAAAATTTAGCGTTTTTAACGTGAAATTGCCTTGCCAACCGATTACATTGTTTAACTCGAAATCCTATTACTCTCACGTATTCTCACGTTCTCTCCGGACCTCCATAGACCCTCCCGGCCCAATTCACAGGTATCAGAGATATCTCAGAATTAGTTTTTACTTTCTACAACATACGTAGTATAGAGAAAGTATAGTTTTCATGAAAAATTCGAAATCGAGATTTCGACGGAAATACACATTTTGAGGTGCGCAAAGGGAGAAATGATTGTATTACCATATAATACATAATTTTATTCGCCAAAGACATCTGGCATAACACGGCCATCGCCGGGTACTTTCATCTAGTGAAATGATAAATTCACGTATTTTTCTGATGCTAAGCGCCTGCGGTTAATGTGCCTAACGGGGAACTTTGAAGTTCAAGAATGACCATTTAAATATAAGAAATTGGCAAATTGAATACTTTTAGGCATTTCTAAAAGTCATAACAAGGTTCTAAAATAAAACAGACGCGCAGTTCGGTTATAAAGCTGCCGTCTTTTCAGCCATAAGACGAGTATAATTCTCGAAGAAACTTCCGTCGTATTTGTCTAGGAACAAATTCGTGCAATTTTGTTTAATCGGGAAATATTTTCCTTCCTATTCCCGCAGATTGAATTATGCTGAGTTTTTACTGCGTTTCACAATGGAGAATATCAGAGGAAGGGAGGAAGAGGGATAGGGGGTGGGAGATAGAGAGAAATCACCTCACTTCGCTCAACATTATTCGATCCACCATACTTCAATACATCACACTCTCCAATGTCCATTTTGCAAAATGCAAAACTCTTGTCCTCCATCTGTGCAAATCCCCAAACTCCGTATCCGACCTCAACGCCGCTCTCCTTCAAGCGACGAAAGATCTCACATCGAACCAAAGCAGACTACTCCGCAAGCTTTCCCTTATGTGCGTTCGGCACCTCCAACTTGGTTTACCCCTACCATTTTTACCATCTGGTGAGGTCATCAACCCTCCCCCTCCACTTATAGGCCAAAAGCCCTGCCTTGCGGACCTCTTGGGTTTTCCCACCCCACCTCCACTCCGTACTCCACAAAGGGTCCCCTCTGTCTCAAATTTTAAACATATGAAGCGCTCCGATTCCCTTTCTGTTCCCCCCACCGGGGTGGTGGGGGGAACCTTTCCTCCCACGAACTCACTCCTGCTGAGACAGCACTCCTTTCCCGCGGCCTCTCGTTCTGTCCCACCACCAAATTCGATCATTTCCGTCTCCTCGCCGACGTCCAGGCCTTTGCTCGCACGCTCCGCCTAAAAACCAACCCTCCCAAAGGGGACCCTTCTCCTTCTGCTCACCCAAACCTCCCCCCCGGCCTCCCACAGACCTTTTCCATTTTCAAACCCCCTTCCCAATATATCCCACCCGCCCTTCCCTCCCAACACCCGGTAGAACACTATCTTAATTATATTCTTCAGGGTAATCACACCGGTAACCACCAAACACCACCCTCACACTCCTCCTATTCCCGATCTTACCCCTTCTCTTACCCTTACCACCCTCTTCCACCCCGGGATTCACGAGGTCCTCAAGGAAATCCTTCACGCTGCCCACCCAATTCTTACTTCCACCTCCCACCAACCCCCCTTTACTAATTCCCCCATTCTCTCCTTCCGCCGGCCTCCTAATTTGGGAAACATCCTGTGGAAGATAGAACCCCCCACTCCCAACCCTCCATCCGCTGCAGGATCTCAACCCTGCGGCAAACCCCGTTGTCTCACATGCCCCATCCACCCACCCTCATTTTCATTTACCAGCCCCTCCTCCAACATCACCTACCCCATCCCCTCCAGAAGTAATTGCACGACTAGGAACGTCATTTACCTCCTCACCTGCACACTTTGTCCTGCTTTTTATGTTGGCCTCACCAGCAACCCCCTCAACATTAGAATCAATGGCCACCGGAACAGCGTAAACACTAACCGTCCCCTTCCGGTGGCTTCTCACGCCAATTCACACCAGGCCACCTGCAATAATTGCTTCACTGTAAGGATTATCCGTGCCCTACCGGATGATACCCCCGCTCCCCTACTTCGACAGTGGGAGTTGGCCTACATCTTTCTCCTTAACTCTTTCTCCCCACCTGGTCTTAACCTCCGATAACCCTATTGGCCGTCCCTCCTACCCGTCTCCTCCTATCCCCGAACTTCTCTCATTACCCCTCCCCATATCCCCCCAGTGTGTCACTTCAAACAGTATATGTTTCTCCGTCGCTGAAGAAGGGCATCAACCCGAAAGCTCCATTTTTGTGTAGTTTTTGTTCTTTTGTGTTTTTCGTGTGTCCTCAGCACCCCCAGCGGCTCTTCATTCCAGGTAAGTGTCCACTGGGCTTCCTCCAACACCTTGTTGCTACCCTTATTATTACCTTTCCTTTTCCTTAAGTATTTATATATATATATATGAAATGTGTCATTAAAGGAGTATTTAAGGGTACTCCACACAGGCACCCTACACATTTAGTTGGTTCCGAATTCCGCCAGGCGGAGTTACGGGAGAACTACAGCAGTGATCCCTTGCGGAACCGAAAAAATCTCCTAGTGTATGAAGATGTACTCAATAGATAAGCTGAACTGGAAATTCGGCAACGTTGAGCCATTGGCCATAAACGAAGCGAAGGGTAGTAGTGTTTCCGCCCCTCAAAAACAAACATTGCTCTCTAACCCGCATTCCTCGTTCGCGCAGTAGGGTGGCCGACTGGAGAGCCCAGTACGATGATTCACAAGTGGACTTCTTCTTACTAATAATCTAAATTTTTTATCTTGCATATTAAATAAAAACGAATACGGTATGCATGTTCCTAGGCGTTTCCGTATGAGCTAGAGAATGGAAAATTGACGAGACTATAGGTTTTTGGCTACAGTCTATGAAGAAAATCCCATAATAGTATAAAACTTCCGATTTTTAAAGGGCTATTATTGGCCCTATTATTGCCGCAGGCGAGGTTTGAAATTATAAGGCGTTTCCATGTAAGCTAGAGACTTTAAATTTGGCAAGACTGTTTACGTTTGGTTACAACCGATGGAAAAAATACGGTATTATAAAAATTCCAAGTTTCAGGGGCTGTTTTGCTCCATTTTTGCCCCATACTAGGTTAACAACATTACCAGATGAGCTAGAGACTTGAAATTTGGCAGCTCTATAGATTTTTTGTTACAACAGATGGATAAAATTCGAAATTTTAAAAATTCGAAATTTTAAGAGCTATTTTGCCCCATTATTGCCCCAATCGAGGATAATAATTATGAGACCGTTCCAGATGACTTAGAATCATAAAATTTGGCACCTTTTTCATTTTTGTTGTCACAAACAAGGAAAAACTCCGAAATATTAAAAATTTCAAATTTTTTGGGCTGTCTCGCCCCATTATTGCCCCTTACGAGGATAAAAATTTCAAGGCACTTTCAGATGAGCTTGAAATTTGGCATAGTTATATGTTTTTGGACAAAACCGATGGGAAAAATACGAAATTGCAAAAATTACATGTTAAAAATGCTTGCAGAATGCAAGCACCGTCTAATTAGTTTTTTAAAATACCGATTAACCGGAGGTCGAGCTAAAGTGTTATATATGAAGTTTGGTAACGATATGGCAAGTACTTTTTGAGTTAGAGCGCCCACAATCACATACACACACACGCACGCACACACAAGACATCATTTTGAAAATAGTCTAAACGTGTTCTAGGGACCTCAAAACGTGTATTTCCGTTGAAATCTCGAAGTCGATCTTTTTCGTGATCACAATAATTTCCCATTACTGCGTATGGAGAAAGTAAAAATGAAAACAAACACACGCAAACAAAATAGGACAATCATTAGTGAAAAAGTGTTTGTAAAATGAAAATCGAGTATTTTTATTTGAGAGATGCTTTTCCAGATAATTTTCGTGTGCCAATTGTTGAATGAAATAATTAACAAGTGTTCAAACTTGGGTCCCTACGAGGTTGAGGCCCGGGCAAATGATCCTCCTGTCCATCCCTCCTCTTCGACTGTCCCTGGTCGTACGTTTTACTTGCGGAATGATGGAAAGATGGTTAGTATTTTCACTCGAACGAATTATGAGATTTCTTCCCGTATGCCTGAATTCTTCTTGATATATGATGGTTCAAATTAAAAATTTTATTGCGGATTCGTGAATAAAGGAGTGCAAAGTTTCCTTTGTGATATTCATCTGAAGAGGCTTAAGGGTTATTTGTCTTCGTTTTTAGTAAAGAAATTCGTTATCTTGATGGCGAACGTATACTTTCTCCACGCAGTAATTAAACATCCGGACATTAACACTTAAAGTAAAGCAGAATATGCGCAAGGAACAAAGATTAGGCGTGGACATCTTTTCTTATGTGCAAGTTATAAGTGATTAATGTCATATAATCTGATAATAAACGTATGAAAGTTAATCTTCAAGGGCACGATTCAAGTTTCATTAAATTCCAATCTATTTTGCATGGAATTCTGGAAAAACAATTTATACATTTTTTTCAGTGCGAAATCACTATTTATTAGAGAATATTTCTCTGCGTTTTAGCTCCAACCCGTTATAAAGAAATCTTAAGTGTAGTTGAGTTGCGTACACGACTCCAATATTAATAAAAAATCTGATGTGGCCAACACATGACTTTCTCCGTATTTCGGGTATAGATATTTAAATTATTATGAATAGCATTATAAGACAAAATTATTATTTCGTATCGTAAAAGAATGCAGTCGTCCTTACTGCCGTAATTAGGTATAATTTGAATATGTTTACAGAATTCACCGCTACATGGTGCTGGCGCTGTATACTGGTATTAAGAAAAAGCAAAATATCTCCGAAATGGATGGTTCTACCAAAATTTGTTTCAAACAAAACTTGGAAGAAATATTATTCTCTACAACTTTGGTCCTCACGAAGATTACCAATAACGATGTTTTTAAGGAGATATTTGACGGAAACCGAAAAACCGATTATTTATAAATAATTCCCAAACAATAACTGCTATGGAAAATTGTTTCACATTAAAGTTAAGGAAATTACATTATCTATAACTTTTGCGTAGAATTTTATATACAATAATGATGTTTTATCGGAGAAATATCGCAAAAATCGAATCGGGTTTCGAATAACCCTCGACTTCCCGTTAACCGTTATTGTCAAAAAACTAATCAGATCTTTGTGCTCACGCTAAAGTGTTATATATGAAGTTTGGTTACGATATGACAAGTACTTATTGAGTTAGAGCGCCCACAAAAACATACATCCATCTATCCATCCACACACACACACACAAACATACATCATTCCGAAAATAGTCTAAACGTGTTCTAGGGACCTCAAAACATGTAATTCCGTTGAAATGTCGAAGTCGATTTTTTTCAGGAAAACAATACTTTCTCTATACTACGTATATGGAGAAAGTAAAAAAACTCAATATGTATGAGTTTTTCATAAAATTTGCTGCAAAAACTTTGCGGATGTTCGGTTCTAGCGCGTTTTATTTTATTTCGCTCTGTCTAAGCGTCTGTCCGTCTGTGCAATCGATTATTTCAAAATACGAAATAAACTGTAAGAAATAGATGCCTGAAAATTCCGGGGTTTATGTGAGCTATGATTCCCTTAATTACACTATTAAAATATTTTTGAGAAATCGGAGGGTGGCAGGGGGTGCCTTCAAATAGATTCTGAGCAAATGGTTATAGTTGGAAAGTTTAAATTTTTGCCATTAGTGTGACTACTAATGCCATCTATAAGGCTATAGATGACATTTTTTTTTAATGGTGGGCGGCAGGGGGTTAATTCGAAATTTAGGTCCTGAGCGAATTAGAGATGGAAAGTTAAATATTGTTAAATAATTATTCAATAAATTACCTTTTAATACAGTTACGTAGATAAACTTATAAAAAATTTAAGTTTAAAATTCTAAACAAATTGCAGTAATTAAAACGCGCTCTTTCATATTGAGTCAGCAAACGAAACGCCCATTTTAAATGTATTTCTCCCAACTTGCATTGATTTTACGGAAGGATACGTATATACTTTTGGGGTAGGTATCCTTCATCAAGAAAACGATTAGTTTCGAGATCTGGCACGCTTAAAATACAATTTTTTTTGAAATCCGACAACGGGAAACGTGCTTGCCCTTAATACGAGGCGCGATAAAAAACATTCGCGAATTAAAGAGAGGTAGCGAAAGCTCTACTCTGGTGTTTCTAGGGGAAACCGCTGGATGGCTCGGACGTCGGGAAATGAGATTGCAGCGTTTCATAAGGATTTCAACCACTTCCCTAAGTGCAGGGTTTCTCATTAGAGTTGACCAACCGTCCCGAAAATCGCGGTACAGTCCTATATTTGCTTTCTTTGTACCGCGTCCCGTTACGTCTAAAAAAAAAAAAATTGTCCCACAAAATGTCCATTTGAAACATTGAAGATGTGTGAGTTATTGTATGACACCAATGTTAATGTTAAAACTCATTGTCAGTTTATCCTGGGATGAAGCGTTTGCCATATTCTAAAGAGGAGAGCCAGTTCGGAAAATCGCATGTCTCAATTCTGAGATAAAGTAGGAGTGTTTTCAGCTGTGCCTCAGTGAGGACATCTAGTGGCGTAAGATTTACTGATTGTGAGTCAGCCCTTTCTTCGCCGTAAATACTCCAATTCGAGAATGGAGAGTTAGACTGCCTTGGTAGCTCACTTGGTTAAAGCATCTAACCGGGTTCGATTACCTTTAAAGTTCTGAATTTTTTTCCTTCTCTGCCTTCACTTTTTTTTAAATTTTAATAAATCAAGCAACTTTTTCTCTCGCTATGACAGGTGGATTCATTTTTCCGATTTTTTTAAAATGAAAGTATTTCGCATACACCGTATAATTCTCCGAGTGCGCCATGCAGTAGCATCATCGGCACCGCCATCAAGCAATCTAATTCTAATGAGAGAGCTTTATCAGCGTTATGCACATAGTAACACCCACGAAATCTGCCCCCGGATTTATTTATTTTAAGTTCGTAATCTCGCAAATTCGGTTTTGCTGTCCTTAAATCGGACTCCTGTCATTCGGTCACTATTTCCCATCCTTTTCAATTCAATAGAGGATTACCACAGCAGACGGCTGCTTTATAGCCGAAATGAGCATCTAGTATTTTTATAACCTTTTTGTCGCTACTGGTTATGCATTGGGCAAGCATTTTTGAAGTGTTTGTTCTCGAATACTTTTCAGTGTCTTATCCTAGAATATCGAGATAGCATCACAATTATTTTGGAAATAAAAGGATGATAATAAATGGAATCAAAGCAACTTATAAATAATGTTCTTGCGCCTAGAGAGAAAGCAGCCAAACAAAGTAAATACCGGTGCTAGGAAACGCGACCTTAAGTGCCGCAGAAGAACACAGCTACGCTCGCGAGCATCAGGTTCAGAAACCCTGCCTAGCGCATATTTTTCGAGTTTTAATTAAAAATCGCATTTATTGATTTGATTTCCCCAAGATGATATGAGGAAAGTGTGAGCTTTTGAAACTGATGATTTTTTTAGGTATGAAATTCGCATTTTGTGCGGGTTGTATCGGGATCGCGACGATAAGGAAAAAATTTAGCATACGATAAATGGTAAGAACGTGCTTCACAAAGAATGACGCAATAACACGCGACGTTACCGTATGTACGAGGGACGTTCAAATTTGACCTGGACTTTATTTATTTTCACATCGTAAAAGTAACCCAGCACAATAATAATACAGTCACTTTTTTACGTACTCTCTCCCTCCTTCAGAGTACACCTGTTCCAGTATTTTGCTAGTTTTTTTTTTAATTCCAGTTTAAAAGAAATGTCTCGGTATATGTCGACACCAGTTGAGGACTGCATTTTTCACCTTGCCATTCGAACTGAATTTCTTGCCTCCTAAGTGCTCTTTCAGAAGCATAAACAGATGAAAATCACACGGGGACAAATCCGGACTATAAGGAGGATGCGGAATAACTACCCACCCCAGTTCAGCCAGTGTATTCACGGTCAAGTTAGCCTTATGTGTGGGTTTTATCGTAGAGAAAACAAATTCCTTTGGACAGAAGGCCTGGTCGTTTCTTCCTTAGAGCTGGTTTCAGACTGTTTTTAGGAGCACTGATTAATAAGCACCTTCCTTACAAAGAAATTTAATAATAATGCATTGTTCCACTGAAGTAGAAACATTCAGACGACATCTTTGTTAGTTTTGACATGAGTTGCTACGACAAAAAAACACTATTTTTTGTATTGTTAAAATTATAACGATAATCTACGCACCTCATCAACTCATTGCACTAAATATGGGATTAAAAAAATAATAAAGTCCAGGCCAAATTTGAACGTCCCTCGTACATCGATCACAAATACGACAAATGTTTTTAAAAATATTTCCATTATTGTCTAGGTGCGGCTACATGTGTCCTCAACTAGTAGCGTAGCACGTGGAAACTTCCCAATGTTGCGTGTATTTAAAAAAATGATAAGATTATCCTATTTTAATTCGAGTTTATTATTATTATTTCAGCACCAGCTTAAAGTGAACGACAAAGGAAAAAATCAAAATGATGAAGATAAAGAGTTAAGCTCGCGTGCATTAAATAATAATAATCAAAATATTTAATTCCCAGAGAATCGATAAACGTTCTCTTCTTTCACGAATTCCGCCTTCGTGATTTAAGTGAAACTCCCGCAACTTCGACAATCCCTGCTTTATCCGCTCAGAATCTCCTCTCTCCTTTCCTTTGCGTGTTCCCGCCTAAAACTTTTATCCGCAAAACTTTTCCCTTAACCCCAATATACTTATCTTACGGGAGAATCGAGGAGCGGTTCAATATAGTCAACACGTCCACACTTCATCAGTGACTTTGAGCGGAGCCGTTTTTTTTGCGGGATTATTTAACATTTTTTAGCCTTGGAAGTTTTGAACACATGGAGAAGTGCGGTTAAAGCAAAGATCCGAGATTGTTTTTTTATTTTTGAAGAGAAAAATACTGGAATTATTTAATGAGGGGGATATTTCAGCTGGAATTCGGCGTGAACATTCCAAGCCAAAAAGCATTCATTTGACGCGATTGTCATATTTTCATCGAATTTTTTTAAACCCAGATTCTCTATTTTTCGAAGATTCTTTGAAATTTATGAGTTTGAGGAGCATATGTCCAAGGGTTGACCGAATTTGAGGTTATATTCAATAAACGACGGTAAGATTAATTTGAGAGCATTTAAGGTTGTATCGTCGTGATGACATCAGGAGCGACCAATATTTCCCCTCCTAAGGTCACTTCGCTTCTTGAAATCTGCGCCATTAAATTTTTAAATATGACGAAACGTAGCGTAGAATTGCTCGACTGTATTTCATGCAGTAGAAAGAGTTTATTTTTCGTCCAAGATAAAATGAACGTATAAAATCCGTTGACGTTATTTTCCTGAATGAGTTTTTCGTGGAGGTGTTTTGTGCGTCTGGATTACAACACCGGGATCACTGGTTCGATTCATCCTTTGGGCACGGTCTTTTGTGTAAATTTTTAATGATAGGCTCATGGTAGAAGGCCGTGAAGTGCTTTGTATTAGTTACTTAAAGTTTAATTTTCAATTGGTAGTGGAAAAAGGCCGAAACCATGTCTTTTTTTTTTATCAGAATCATTCAGTTGTATTTTAGGTTTTGGTTATTTCAGAGCAAATTTTCATCGGTACTGAATTCCTATTATAATAAAAAAAGGCAATTTTTTTCTGAAATTGGGGGTGCGAGATTTTAGGTATTAATGCATATAACTCAAGCAGGGCCGCGCCTGGCATGTTTGCCGCCCGGGTGCAAGCAGTTTATGCCGTCCCTTACGGACTTATAAAAGCATCATGGCCCAGATTTTTTCGATTTTTAGATCGAAAGTTGTACTTTATTTGTGAAATAAATTGTGCAAAACACAAAATTAAGAGAGATTCTTGCCTCCGCCTGTGAATTGCCGCCCCTGATATGTTTTCCACCCGGGTGCGACGCTCCCCTTGCACCCACCCCTGAACTCAAGAACCATCTGCTCAATTAACGATGAATCTTTCGTCAGGTGCTCAGCGCCTCCCCTTGCAGATTTTAAACGTGCCATCGACCGTGATATATAAATCCAGAAGTTATTTTATTTATTCGATTAAAATGTAAATTAGAATAGGATTTTGGATTTTTTTAAAAATAGTTGGAATCGCGACACGAGATCTGGAACTGAAATTCTTTGCTTAAAAATTA